>JAULKK010292213.1:0-13247 GCA_032355705.1 Rubia peregrina
TAAACTACTATCAAAGAAGGATAGAAGATTTATCTTCACAACAAGTGGTAAAAGTATTGAATAGGTTGTATGTTCAAGGATAGATAAGAGGTTTGGAAGTGGAAATAAATTGTGCCCAAGGTCCCATAACTTGTGTTTAATCTCTTCTTATAGTTTGTTACATATTTTGTAGATTTACATTGCCTGCTAGTTAACTTTTCTTTAAATTCATAAATTAGAAAAACCAACCAAACCCCCTCTTTACAAGCTTATATATATATATATGCATATCTCTATATTTAGTGTAGTATTCACCTTTATATGTGAAAACTCTTTGGAAAATCCCTCTTCTTTGTGGACGACCCCGATTTTCCATTATCTACTTAATTATATTTAGTAAGCATTTAAGGCATATAAATTGTAACTTTGAGATACGAAGACGACGTCCCACCTATCCAAAAATATATTAAGGAATAAAATGGAAGTGTTTCCAATATTAGCGCCTCCGCCCCTGTGTTAGCGTTAGAATACTGGCCAGACTCCCAAAATTTTCCTAAATCTCTAAAAATCCTAAAAGTTTGTTTGATGTTCACACATGGGCTGTTCATATATGATATTTCTTCTTCCAATATCCGTATTAGATAGTTGAAAATTCTTTTGATTTGTACATGTATTGAACTTGTGCAAACCGAAACTTCCCTAGTCATCCACTTCGTCTGTTTCATCTGTCTTGACTTGCAAAACCATAACATGAAATCAGTAGCATCTATTCAAATATTTTATTCTCAAAGATGTGCTTATCCAGATGGATTAGTCCTTTCCCCCTATAATCAAGATCATTATAGGAGCATAGGAGATAGGTTTAAATCCTCAGCTATAGCTAATTTTGCAAGGAAATCAGCTATGCCATTTCCTTGTCTGAGTGTATGGTTAATGTTAATGTTCCCCATTTCCTATTTTAGATTAGAAACCATATGAAAATATTTCAAAGGAGCTGAAATTGGTTTAGAAATATTATCAATTGTCAATTAACAATCCGATTCTAAAATAAAATGGGCGATATTTAACAAGTGTGTCCATCTCGTACACGTTGCGTGATTTTCAAAATGACTTTAACAAGATGAAGAGGAAACCTAAGGTTTCCAGAAGTTGGAAGAAAAGTTAAAAAAATTTTATCTACCTTATTGGGAGATCCTTGACGTCCGACACTGTTGAAACGTGACACATATTGAAAAAAATGTAAGTAAGTTTGGTTGGTACTTTGATGAATATCCCGGATAAGACAAAGGATGGAGTGAAGTCAAGGAAATATATGGTTGAAATGAGAACTAGACTTGATGTGGCCCCCGTGGTGCGGGGATGGAAGAAGTACTTGCCCGCTGCTTGTTACACACTTTCAAAATATGAGAAAGAGTTAATATGTTCTAGCCTTAAAGGTATCGATGTCCTGACCGGCTACTATTCTCGAGTTAGAAATTTAGTATCCGATAAGGGATTAAGATTGGTGAGTCTGAAATAGCACGATTCCCATTGTTTGATTCAAGAATTTCTTTCAGTTGCGATCAGATCTATCTTTCCAACTATTGTTAGAAAGTGCATAACCCAGTTGTGTCACTTCTTCAAGGCAATTTGTTGTGAAGAGATTAGGCGTAGAAAATTGCAGGAACTACAGGAGAAAATAATTGTTGTGTTGTGCGAGTTGGAGATGTGTTTCCCTCCATCATTCTTTGACATTATGGTTCACTTGTTAGTTGACGTCGTATGGGAGATATTAATATGTGGTCCTATTTATCTATGATGAATGTATCCATTCGATAGGTATATGAAGATATTCAAGGGTTATTTGAAAAATCAATATCTTCCAGCTTCTAGTATTCTACAGAGGTATGTGATTGAGAAGGCTATAGAATACTGCACGGAATTCTTAAAGAATGAAAAGTCGGTTGGGGTACAAAAAATGGGCATGCAGACAAAGTGGGTGGAAAAGACTTGCGGAGAGGAACAACTAGGGTATTATCTCTTGACGAGTTGACGAAAGCACACTTATATGTTCTATGAAATTCAGATGTGGTGCACCCGTTCATGGATATGCACATGGCCACAATCAAAGAGCGGTACCAGGGGCAGAGCCAGAAAGAATTCGTGGCGGGGGCTGATATGCAAAGGGGGAAAAATTGCCAATTTTGCTTATATTGGAGGGGGCTGAATTTTTTTTAGAAAATTTAAACCCGGAAACCCGAAATATTTTGCTTGGCGGGGCTGGAGCCCCCTTTATCCCCCTTGTACCTCTGCCCCTGAGCGGCACCCTGTATCACACTTTCATCGATTGGCTATGCACAACTGTAGTCAGGGACGGTCGCGATGAGACCTTGAATTGATTAGCCTCCATGTATTCTGCAAGTGCTATTTCCTTCACGGGCTATGGCATGAATGGTTTTACATTCTCAGCCTGTGAATGGGACTTACATACTGCAACTCAAAATAGTGATGTTAGCCTAGTTGTGAAGACATTGTATGTGAGCAATAAGAAGGATAAAAATTCCGTCTATGGGAACATGTCTTACTCTAGCGTGATTGATGAAATATGGGAACTTGTCTACACTACTTTCAGGGTACGAATTTTTAAATGCAAATATGTTGATAACGACACCAGTGTATTGATTTGCGAGTTAGGTTTTACGATCATCGATTTGAGTAGGACACATTCTATAGGTGATCCTTACATCCGTGCATCACAGGCCACACATATGTTTTATGGTGCTGATCCTTGTGATTTTAGCAAATCAGTGGTGATTCACGAAAATAAGTCAATTTGAGGGAGAGGTGAGTCCATCATCACTATCTGACATTATTCCAAACTCTACCCAACACCAGTAATGTTGACCAGGATGAGTTATTTGAGTTGGGGCTAACGTTGGGGAGAGACCACGAAGAAGGAGTGTGGATTAATAGGCACTCAAAATTGAAGAAGAGGAAGAAGAAGACTTAGATTGGGTACAAAAATAATTTAAAATGACCTTGTTTAATGGTTATTGTGTGGTTCGTGTAGTAATTTAATTGGTAATTCAATAGTCATTCCATTATATATAGAAAGTTAATCAATGTTTGGTGAGATAAACATATGAACCCATATCGCACATTTTCTCGTTCTACCACTCAGCTAGTACGAGATCACATCTACAACTTCACATGTTCCACTTGAGAACTTAAAAAAATGAATGGAATAAATGAAAATAGAGTTGACGATGTCGCACAAACAATCGGCCTAGAATTTACTAAGACTTAATGACCATATGCGATGTCGCACAGGTCCCTCGGTCCAAACCATAGCCTAAAACCACATAAATAAATTAAGTCATGCGATGTCGCATGCTAGTTGGAAAGATGGCAGTGTATCTAACATCAATTGTTCAAATCAAGTGCGACGTCACACTGCACTATCATACCTAATAAATAGGCCATGATTTACCAATTGAACCAGAACTTGGAATGACCCATTTAAAGGTCCCATTTCAAAGTTCACAACAGCTAGCCATAAACTTCACCAAAGCAAACTTAGATATATAAAACTATGCAATCCAAAACGTAAATTGTACCATACAATCCAAGGAATTTCCTTACAAATTCAAAATAAAACATAATATCTAGATAAAATCCAAACATCTAACAATAATCCTAACATGGTGACATGGGTGGGTTTTGATATTTTTCCAATTCATCTCCATAATCTCGAGAGTTAGCCTATGAAGATCCTTAAAAAAGACTCAAAATCGCCAGTGGTATACCCTGATTCATCATCAGTCATTCTCAGCCCATCATCATCACCCCTATTCTCCTCATCCCTAGCGGGATGTGTGTGATGCTCTTGTGCATCCATGTGTGGATCCACTTCAGGTGCATTGATTGCACCGACAAGTATAGCCCTCACCACTGTCAATTATGTTCTAAATTGACGAACATCGCAGGCTGTGCGCAGCTCCAGGGCTTTGGATTCGGCCACATCCATTAAGGGGATTGCACAGGCCCTACGTTTAAGTCTTGTGGGAAAAAATTAACACAATTAATATTAAATTATAAATGGGAAAAATTTGGAATACCCATAAATGTACCATAAAATTTTGTACCCAGTCGCGGGGCAGGAGTGACGGGGGAAGGATGCCCTACCGTGGAATCTGATGAAGTCGCCTTGGGCCCAGGTGTGCCAAGCACATCCAAATTGGCCTTGGGAACATTGCAATCAATCCACGTCCACGCCTCCCAATGCCAATGCTTCTGCCCGAAGTAGTTTTTATCGTAGTACTTAGGTTGCATCTTCCTTTTGATTTGATGAGAGCCTCATTCTTCTCTAGAATGGAGGTGATAACGTTGTTGTAGGGAAGTGTCCGACTCTTCGGGGAGAGGGGCACTTGGTGCATCTCCTGGATGATGGTGTACCCGGGGTCGACTACATTCTTCTCCGCAAGATGGTAGTACATAACGGTCCTGTTGATCGTGCACTTTGAAAGATGTCCAACCGGGATCAGTATTTGTATAATCATACTATACATAATTGTTTCCTCAAGATTGATAACATCAATGTTGATTTGTCTCGGATGGATGAGCCTATTCCTCATTTCAATTTTGAACTACTTCTCCACCATACGGTTGGGGTCAAACACCCCAGATGGATCATTCTCATCGGCGCTTTAAGGCCAAGTGTCCCGGAAGTACAACTGTAGAGACTAAATTTCATGCTGATCCTCTCCACCAATATTTCACCCAATCACATCATTGTTACAATCCATAGTCATCTCCGCATCCACCTCATTCACACTTATTCTATAGAGGTTCGTCTTGAGCCAAGTGAAATTGGCGACTCCTTCACCTCTATGTCATACATAGGTCTATCCAGGTATATAAAACCCTCTATTCCTGACTGTTTGAAGGGTTCGAGGAAAACATCAGGGTGGAGTCGCTCAATTTCCTCGGTCTTCATCACCCTCACCTTCTTTATCATTCGACCTCAGATTATTTTCAAATATTTCTCTGCCTTCTCATCTCTGAAGTGTATCTTATCCCATGTTGGTGATGACGGGGCGACCGTGACCTTGGCTTTCTTGGTGCGCAAGAAACCTGCTCCCGTGGTCTTGCTCATAGCCCTCTTAGAAGATTGCTCACTTATGCTATCTGAGAAACAAGGGATTGTAGTTTAGTCAATGCAATAGTCTAAATCTTAATGATGTTTATTGTTTTTTTCCGATATCACATGCATGTCACAGACACTTTGGCTAGACCGATGTGACTGGTGCAACAATGCAGATTTATGTGCATGAATGTGTAACGTCGCATGACTAGTCGATCACGTCGAAATAGTTTGTGACTTGTAAGCGAATGGTCCAAAACCACCTACAATCTCAACTAACATGAAATGGACAACATAAAAGGTATAATGTCAACAATGTGCAGAAAATATGAGCACCATAACATGTCCCTAAACCCTAGCCCTGGCTATGAACTTTTACGTAAATCCAAAACAAAAAAGGATGAACCTAAAACCTAATCACACAACACAAACCAACATCTCATTCATTTGAAAGGTTATCAAATCATTATATTCGCCACAAAATAAGTCCCTCGAAGCAACAATAGAATCATAAATATTGTTCAAAGGCCATACCTTATCTCCATTTTCTGCCGGCTTATTTTATCAAAATATTGGATAATCGACCTACATAGATTGGAGAAGGAATTTTTGGGGTGGGATTTGATGGTTTTCAAAACATTTATTTAATTGGTAGTGTTGGTGCAATGTCAAAGTAGGGAATGCAAGTGGGTGGTGCCTGGGCAATTTATACGCCTACCGCAAAACGTTGTCGTTTGAACTGAATGTGCGACGTCGCACATGTTCAAAGACACAAATAGAAAATTATAGCGTCACGGTTTATATATTTTGCCCCAAATATATTAGTTGGGCCCAAAATATAATATATTTAGGCTTGGAGGGATAACCAAAGTCGCTTACCTATTCGACATAGCCAATGGACGATTGACGCAAAAGTGAAATTGCATATAATGATGACTGGGCTGTATTAGACAAGTGGACCAAACCAAAAGTATCTTCAGGTCTGGTCAACAATAGACTGAAACTACATATGCTTGACATCACAGTTATATGTTGCCTTTTCTGAAGGTATTCCGACATAGTTACGATTTTGCAAATGGAATTGTGGGACGATTAGCCCAAAAGAAATAAATCTAAACCCATACTATTTAAGTACAAAATCAAATAATATGGAAATATTTTTCGGTAATAAAATAAATAGTAAAAATCTAATCTTTAGAAAAATTAGGTTCTGGTTAGGTTCGGTCTTAAAAAACCTTAATCATGTATAATAAGGTAACGAATAAACCGTTGGTTTTACAATGTAGACCATATATAATTGTTATATGTAATATGTTTTAGCCCCGAATGACATAGGTTATGAGGGGCCTTCAATATTCGTAACCATTGAATGGGTAAATGTCAAAACCTCACTCGTGTAATATGGTTCACTATCCTCAGGTTGTTAAGGAAAACCATCTGCAATTTTTAGAGCTGCTATTTTTTGGCATCAAATGAGATCGGCTATCTATGACTTTGAACATTATTAACCACTGGTGATGGGTGATTGCCAAACCCTCACTCATGTAATAAGGTTGACTATCTGTGGGTTCTAAATGTGAACGTTATGTAATTGTTAGAGCTAGTGTATTTTGGCCTCCAATGAGATCAGCTATGTTTGGCATTGAACAATGTTAAATTCTGGCCATGGGTATTTTTTGAACCATTACACGTTTGATAGGGTTTACTATTTGCGGGTTTAATTGAAAAAACTAGATTTATTGCTTTTGGGCTAATCGGCCTACATTCCCATTTGCACAATTGCAACTATGTCGGAATACCTTCGGCAAAGGCAACATATAACTGCGACGTCGAGAATATGTGGTTTAAGTCCACCATTGACCAGGCCCGAAGATATTTATGGTTTGGGCCCCTTGTCTAATACTGCCTAGTTATCATTATATGCGATTTATTTTTTGCGTCAGTCGTCCCTCGGCTAAGTCGAATAGGTAATCAACTTCGGTCATCCCTCCAAGCCCAAATATATTATATTTTGGGCCTAACTCATTTATTTGGGCCAAAATATAAAAACAATGACGTCGTACTTCCTTTTCTATGTGTCTTTGAATGCGAAATGAAGTGCGACATCGCACATTCAGTTCAAACGATACGTTTCACGATAGGTATATAAACTGCCTAGCCACCACCCAGTCGCATTTCCTACTTCGACGTTGCACCAAAGCCACCAATTCAAAAAACAAAAGATGGACGGAAAACCGTTGAATTCTACCTTAAAATGGTCTTCTCCGATCTATCTAGGTTGATTATCCAACATCTTGACAAAAACAATCAGACTATAAAAATAGAGATAAGGTTGACTATCCTTGGTTGTTAAGGAAAACCATATGCAATTTTTAGAACTGTTATCTTTTGGCATCGAATGAGATCGGTTATCTATGGCTTTGAACATTCTTAACCACTGGTGATGGGTGATTGTTAAACCCTCACTCGTGTAATAAGGTTGATAATCCATGGGTTCTAAATGTGGACGTTATGTAATTGTTAGAGATATTATATTTTGGCCTCCAATGAGATCAACTATGTCTGGAATTGAACAATCTTAACTTCTGCTCATGGGTATTGTTCAAACCCTTACACGTTTGATAGGGTTGACTATTTGTGAGCTTAATTGAAAAATCCTATGTAAATGTTGTAACAAATTTCTTGTGCCATCAAATGACATTGGCTATAATTGCCCTCAAAAAAAATCTTAACCATCAAAATGAGAATTTTGAAACAGGACCAGTGTAATAAGGTTGACTATTTGTGGGCTTAACTGAAAAAACTTATGTAAATGGTGTAATTAATATCTTGTGCCATCAAATGACATTAGCTATGCTGCACTTCAAAAATCTTAACCATCTAAATGAGAATTGTGAAAAAAGCAATAGTGTAATAAGGTTGACCGTCCCTACAATTATAATGAAGGTCGTATGTAATTGTTGTATCTAGTATCTCTTTTGGCCTTGAATGAGATCGACTATGTTACACGTTAAACAAGTTTAATCACTACGATTGGTAATGTTTGAACAATTTTACTCATGTGATGTGGGTTGACCATACATGGGCTTACACGTAAAATCCTAAGTACTTGGTAGAAATGACATCGGCTATTACTGGCCTGCATCAATTTTAACTGTCGAAAGGGTAATGTTTGAATCCTAACAATGTATTAAGGTTCAATATGATTTGGCTTATTATATAAACCCTATGTAATCAATAGATCAGATATTTTTTCGGCCACAAAATATATTATGGAAATCCTATCAAAACCTTGGGGTTTGACATCGTGTTATATTTCTTGCTTATCGAGGATAGACTGAATTTTTGACGATGTTGTATATTCAAGTACAATGGCATGTTTGTTCCACGGACAAGCACATTATATCCCATTGAACCATGTAATTACCATGATCGCGAAATATATCTTATAACCCAACAATGGGTCGACAATGGTGCGAGGTCGGACATTCATATGATATGAGCCTGTTGGGCCAATTTTGACACATGAATTAACCTAAAAGCTAAAAACCTACATGTCACATAGGCATTGCGACGTTGCATCTCTGGCGGGGGAATACATTTTGTGAGATACTTAGGAAAAAAACACCAAAAACCTTTGAAAAAGCATTAAATGCCAAAATTGGCGCCCTCTCCCTTACAAAGACCCAAATTTCTTCATCACCATTTCCTTTCTTCTCTTTGAAACCAATAAAAAAGAACACTCAAATCATCCACCATTATAGAAGGTAAATGGAGAAACAAATGGAAAAAGGAATATGTTCCCATGGGAGGGGATTCCATGAATCAAAATTGTGGAAAGGTTCCGTCTTTCTAACTTGACCTGATCATGTTGTTAATGGTAACCCCACTGGGATTGATTATTGAATGAGTGTTAATTATTTCTATGTGATAAATATTTAATCTATTTCCTTTTATATTTTGGACTACACATATATGGTTGTATGGTTACATTAAAGATGTCATTTTCTAGTGTTTGTGTGTACCACATGTGGAAGCATGCTAATGGTGATTAGTTGACCTGGAAAGTTCAAGAAATGTTGCATTTTCATCATTTTGTAGATGTGAAGATGAACTTCATGACATATGTATTTTGAAGTTTGAACTAGGTGCATGAAATGTTTGTAGTGGTGTGGTACCTAGATCTTATATTATATCCACATTCAAAAAGTTCCTTGTATGTTGAACATGTTGGGGTATATGTAATGTCCATTAGGAAGGTTGAACTCTATATATTATTTGCCTTCATTATTGGAGAGTTTATTTAATTAACTCTATTTGTAGGTCTGGTTTTTGTGAACCTCAATAAGAGAAAATTGACCGAAAAGGGGAGCGATATCAATCGGCAAAAAAACATAGGCATGGTTGGGGTCAGAAAACTTGTAGAAAATTAATCGACATGGTGAGGAAGGGAATGAAATGTCTTATGAAATTTGATCATGTTGAGAATGACATAGGCAATGAGAGAAATTGGTGGTCTAGTTATGTAGGATTGATAGCTAGGACTAAGGTAGATATTTTCTTGTACGAGTCATGGCCTTCTGTTGGTGATGCTTACAAGGAAAAGCTATGGAAAGCCATTGAGTTTTCTTTTTAAATCAAATGTGATGATATGGAAAAATTGAAGAGGAGAGTAAAACGATGCATTAGTCAAAGATGGAGATATTTCAAAGCAAAATTGGATTGGGATTATATGATTGGTAAGAAGAAGAATTGCAACCAAGGAATTAAGAATCCATTCATAAGTGAGTCAAGTTGGAAGGGTTTTTTTTTGCAAGGGAACTAGCGGACGAAGAATTGGTAATGAATTTACATTTACATCATTACATGTATACACAATTGATACATGTGCACACTTAATTTTTTTAGGTATATATGCTTATGCTTGACTATAGTTTCATTTGTATCGGTAAATGTTTATGTTTTTTCTGATTGTCAGTAATTTATAGGTGTAGAAGTCCATTTTTTTTATAGAGAAATTGAGTATGACATGGTCAAAATGCGACGGTGCACATGTTCATTCAGCTAGTAGGTTGCTATGATCGATTTGTACGTGATGTCATTTATAGACTCAGTTTAGGCATGGGAGTTGAGGGACATTGCATGCGACCTAGGATAATAGTCATTTGACAACTGTGATTTATTAACCGACATGTGGCCGACGTCGGTCACATCAGGGGAATTATTTTCATTTTTCCTACTCAATTCATCTTCTTGGTTGTAGTTTGAACTAGTAGATATGATGATTGTGCAAGGTCTATCACCCGTCCCCTCCCAGTGCCGCTAATAAATGCACCATTTTCACGGGAGATCTACTAAACTGAGAGGGGAGCGTTGGATCAAAGATAGAATTTATATTGTTGCTCCAGTTCCTACTACTATGCTACCTAAAGGGTAGATAGTGGCAATACAGGGTCATCCACAGAGATTTTAGGAATCTAAGAGTTAACTAAACACAGTCGCGATCGGGTTTTCAATCCAATCACGCATCAGGAATAGTTAGTATTGATAAAACAGGCTGGGGGGGGGTTACTAACTACTACTAGCATGAAAATAATGAGAAAATAAACTATGTAAACTAGCACTTGGGGAGTATTTGCGCAACATTATTAATGTTTTTTCAATCCTCGATTCCATCACATACATGAACTACAAACCTATTCAATTTTTTATGACACGTGGTGTGGTCAATGGTATTCACTTCCCTATACCCATCACGTGTTTATGTCCGCCTCTGTAGTTAAGGGAGTGCAATAACGGCCCTGCCTGCTGGTGTTTCCATTTTATACAGTTATTTTGAGATATTTTGGATTCACTTTTATACACTTTTTTTCTCTACGTGTGGAAATTTTTCTTGAAATTATCTAAGGAGAGTTAAGAGCAACATTGTGCTTTTATCACTTTTCTAGAGGAATTTGTGTAACAAGGGAATTATTGGAAGACTTTGAAGACTATCTTTGAAGATTTGAAGACTTACATGTGAGCTTTGAAGAAAGTCATTCACAAGAATGGTAGAAGAAGGAAGGTCACTTACAAAGTGGTAGAAGATAAAGTTAAGAAAGCGAGCAAACACTACAAGAAAGTTGACCTTTTGTGACATATATATGTGCGACCTATGTGTAAATGTCGTATATTTACCACACTTGTGGAAAATATGTCGTTCATTGGCGACATTTTTACGTCATTTCATTGCTATGTCACCTTTCTTGTGACACATTTGCGACATATTGTTTGTGTCTTAGTTTTACGACAAATTATTTACGACACTTTACCAAAATATCATAATTAGATGACACAGTTATTAATTTGATGCTAATTTATGGCACAATTATATCATTTCTTTAATGTGTTCTATATTTTGTGACATATATGCGGCAATTTCTAAAATGTCCCAAGATTACGACAATTTATTTAGGACATATTTACTAAAATATCACAATTAGACAACACTGTAATTAATTTGTTGCAAACTTGTGGCACAATTGTGTCATTTCTTTGTTGTGTCACATTTGTAGTGACATACATGTGACACTTTCTACGGTGTCCCAACATTACTTCATATTATTTACAACACTTTAGTATAATCTCACTATTTGGCAACATAGTTATTAATTTGTTGCGAGTTTGTGGAACAAGTGTGCCATTTTTTGATGTGTCACATTTTTAGTGACATATATGTGACACTTTCCGTAGTGTCCCAAGATTACGACATATTATTTACGACATTTAATTAAAATATTTCAATTAGATGACACAATTATAAATGTGTTGTAAATTTGTGTCAGAATTGAGCCATATCACTAAAATGTTAAAACATTGTGACATTATTTGCAACATTTATGATTTTATTTTTTAACCATTTTGTTAAAACCCTTATATTAGTCTACTAAGTGTGCACCATGTTTCCATATTCCCACCCAATAGTCTATGAAAGCATTCATTAATTATATCATATACTTAATTAAAATTGAACTTTTCTCAATTTTTAAATAATATTTTCCAGTAGATGATCATATTACAAACTTTGCACTCATATGTTAAACCACTTTCTCTATTTCTTATGTATCATTAAATTAGTATGTTTTAAATCAATCTTTTTGAAGCAATACCTTTATTTATATGCATTTTCATTACTATGGATACACTTAAGAGGTCAGATAGAAGCCTTTGGGGACCGTCTCAACGTCTTAGCAAAGCGTCTGAAAGAATAAGGGATTTGGCATCTTGAGTGGCACCTTGATGTTCTGATATTGTGGGCATTGACCTGTATTGGAGAAGTTTCAAAAGCTGAATTGAAATCAAAACTCTCTCTGATGCATGAAAAGAAGCAGCGGCTGATGCAACGAGCGATGCTGCTTGCAGAAGCATTACATGAGTATGGACAGGGTGAAAATGAGAAGGCTCTAGAAATGCTTGGACTTCAATTCGAGATCACTAACTTTAAGATTATCGGAGTATCTGATGAACATCTTGATGTTTTCAATGAAATCTGGCTTACTTTGTTAATCTACACATGGAAATCTACAAAGGTGATTCAAGCCATTGAAAAGAAGTTGAAGGCGAGAGAATGGGCGCCATTCTTGTGGCGATTATTGGAAAAATGCTATTCAGTATTGGAGAAGCCAGAAGAAGCTGCAAATGCTGGAGAGAGAGCCAGTGTTTTAGAAGGTGCATACTTCACTTAGATACTTTGTTTTGAAGATCGAAGAACAATTTGAGTTCCCATGTATTTATCTTTGATGCATCTATGCTAGCAAAACCTAATGGTTTCACATCAATCAAATCTTTGCCCTCTCATTTCCTAATGGTACGTGGAATGAGAGTTTCGTTCTGTTAGCTTATCTAACTCGAGAATTAGGGTTCCAAAAAAATGCATTTTCATTAAAAAAGATCTCAATTCATAAGAATTTTTTTATTGCACATCTAGAATTTAACTTCGTCATTCTCTCTCTGTTTTTTTATAGATTTCATAAAATCCAAAAAGTAATTTTTTTGTTAAAATAGATTAAAATATAATTAATTTATTCAAGAGGTAGAAGAAAATAGGATAAGCCCATTCATTTGACGAATAAGATCTTAACATGTGAATAAGAATTTTTTTTAAAGA
>JAULKK010292232.1:0-13246 GCA_032355705.1 Rubia peregrina
AAATCAAATTTTACAAACTTTGACCCTAATTATACATTAATATATACTCCCTCCGTCCCGCTATAAAATGCTTACTTTCTTTTTTAGTCTGTCCCACTATAAATTGCTTTGTTTGAAAATGTCCTCTTTTGGCAAATTTTTGACATGTAACTTTTCTATAATACCCTGACTAAAATAATGTCTTCGTCTTCAGTCTTCAGTGGATCTAACCAAATCCGCCACCATGTTCAGAATCTTCATCCTCTTCGTCTTCGTCTCCATCCTCTTCTTCTCGAATCTTGTTTGCTGAAAATGGAACAATGTGGAGCAAATTTGGTAGTACAGTGAGTTGATGAGCACCGTGCGATGTCGTGGATGACTGAGGAACACCTCAGAATACCTTGCGCTGTCGTGGGCGGCGGAGTAAGTATCGCGATTCCAACGGAACTAGGGTTCCGCTTCCTTCACGGCGGAATCGGCACCATGAGCAGATGGGTAACTTCAAATCCGGAAAGATGTTGCTCCAAATACGATTTGCATAACAGAAAATGGACTTCAGATCGGTTGGGAAGAATCAAGATGACAAACCCATTTAGATCGGAGATTGCTTTTGGCAAGAACACTCGTGTCTGGATGTCGGCTGCATTCTTGCTTTTTCCATTTCTGCCCTCTTGCTGCATTGCCACCTCACCTTGTCTTAAACTTTGGATCAAAATCAACTCAGCAATATATACTGGGACGGAGGGAGTACCAAAGAAGTGTCAAACACTCATCTCCCAAATGAAATCATAATTAAGACCCTCTCTCGATTGCTGGCTTGTGAAGGACCAAATCCAATCCAATTGTGTTTGCAACAATATGATGTCTATCTTCGAAAGGTAAGTTAATTTTTAAATTTGTGAAGGGGGCCGAGCAAATTTGCAATACCTTCCACTTTATTGCGTTATTAAATGGTTTGGATCAAGTGGTTTTGAAGCTTTTGAACTAATTTTCACGTTAATTATGAACTCAATTTTTTAAATTTAAACCAAAACTCGATCGGACACAACAATACCATGATATAATAGAACACAAAATAATTAGTTTGGCAATAACATATAGTATAAATAAAGATATGTGGAATAAGTTAAATTAAGGAATATCATAATTTCGTCAATATTATAATAAAATGACACTCTTGCACATAACGTGCACGCCAAACACAAATTCAAAAAAAGTGGTTAATTATGCATGTAGATTATGAACTCAATAATTTTAATTTAAACCAAAACTCCATGGGACACAACAATACCAAAACACAAAATAACTAACTTGTCAATAACACATATTATAAATAAAGAGACGTGGAATAAGTTAAATTAAGGGACATCATAGTTTGATTAATATAATAATAAAAGGACACAATTGCACGTAACGTGCACACCAGCCACAAACACATACAAGTAGTTAATCTTTTTTTCTTGCATTTGTTTTTAAACATTCAGTTTGATACAGGACTCAAGTGAGGGCTGAGGAATATTTTTACCACAAAAAGTACATGCACTGAAACATCTCCTCCACACTCTTCTTTGTGTTCCCTTGCTGCGGATCCATTCCCTACTTATATTTGATCGGTTTTGATATTAGTTTATCGAATGAATGACACTCTTGCACGTAACCTGTACACCAACCACATACTCAAACAAGTAGTTAATCCATTTTCCGTAATTTTTTTAACATTAAGTTTGATACATGACTCAAGTGAGGGTTGAGGAGTATTTTTTCCATAAAAACACATGCGTTGAAGCATCTCCTCCATATTCTTCTGGCATTCCATGGATGGAGCCGATCTCTTCTCTGTGTTCACTTGTTGTGGATCCATTCCCTACTTAGATTTGATCGGGTTTGATATCAGTTTATTGAATGAATGAATATAAGGGTGTGTAAAATTCCCCTATATATAGATAATAACTAAAGGCAAATACCTCTGTATTGTGTGCATATTATATTATTTGAATATTCATTTTTATTGTGTTATTGTGCATTATTATGATTTGATTGTAATTACTTTGTAAATATTTTAATGCAAAAATAATATTATTAAAATCCATACAGTTAGAGAAGAGACATATGAAATAAGTGTCAAACTTTCATCTCCCAAATTAAATCATAATTGAGACCCTTTCTCGATAGGACCATATCTAATCCAATTTTCTTTGCAAACATTGATGATGTCTATCTTCCAAACGTAAGTTAATTCTCTATATTCGTGGAAGGGGCCAATCAAATTTAAAATAGTTTCCACTCTATTGAGTTATTAAATGGTTTGGATTGAGTTGTTTTGAAGGGCTTTCAACAAATTTTGTACATAAATTATGAACTCAATATTTTAAATGTAAACCAAAAACTCCATCGGACAAAGAAATACCAATATATGATAGAACAAAAAATAATTAGCTTGGTAATAACATATATTATCAAAAAGATATGTGGACAAAATTAAATTAAGGGACATCATAGTTTGATTAATATAATAAGAAAATGACACTTCTGCACGTAATGTGCATGCCAACCACAAATTCATACAAGTAGTTAATCAATTTTTCTCGTATTTATTTTTAAATATTTAGTTTGATATAGGAATCAATTGAGGGTTGAAAGTATTTTTGCCCCCCAAAAAAATACATGCGTGTAAACATCTCCTCCATATTTTTATGATGTTCCATGGATGGAGCCTAGCTCTTCTCTATGTTCACTTACTGTGGATCCATTCCTTGCCTAGATTTGATCGCGTTTGTTAATAGTTAATTGAATGAATGAATATAAGGGTAAATAAAACCCCGCCAATATTTGTATATATAATGACTAAAGAGAAAAGATGAGTCTGCATACATATATGTTTCCTGAATGTGCAACATATTTGTTACGGTGGTACACACTAACACACATGTGTCACGCATGCATGATTTTCCGACAGTTATTGATCTTTTTAACAATGAATATATTTATTAAATAGAATCCAACAAAAAAGAAGATAAAGATGCATGGTAAATTATATGCTACCAATTCGTAGAATATCATGAGTACCGTATCCACAAAATATTTTTTGCATATTATATTAATTGAATGTGCATTCCTCTATGTGTTATTGTGCATTATTATGACTTGATTATGATTACCATGTAAATATTGTAATGCACAAATAATAGCATTAAATAAACATTTAATATACATACAATTAGAGAAACAACATATGAAATAAGTGTCAAACTAGCAGTTGACAATTTAATCAGGGGTATTATAGTAATTTTAATAATTTCCAGCCAAATTGGTTGTTGACAAGTTGGTCAACGATTTCCAGGGTTCATTTGCACTTTCACATTTTAAAAGGTCATTTATGCTATTTCTCCCAATAATTTATGCCGCTAACATATTTACAACACATATTTCTTATATCTACCTATTTCTATGTGTTTTATGATTATTATGTTGGCTTGTTCTTAAAATTCTTGTAAATTGCATGATTGTAACACTTGGTTAGCACACATCAAAGTCTACTTTCATGTTGTCGCACTATTGATAACTCTCGGGAAGGGAAACCTAGATGCGCTTGGGATAACGATAGGTCCGGATCCACGTGGGTGTGTGCACGTAGGTTGTCGTTATTAACATTAAGATCGACCATACACTAGTAAGCCAACGAGTTGGTCCGAAGGGTAGTGGGTAGAGGCAGCTAAAATAGAAAAAAAAGTATTTTCTTTGCAATCCTAGAGCCATTGATAAGGTGCTCCCCCTCCTTCATTTTTAGGCCTAGGGAGAAGCATTCCTGGTGTTGTTCCCGGGACGTAATCGTACGGGAGAGAATCAGATCCAGAGGTATGAGAAAGTGTGTCGATGGAAGACTAGCGGTGCCGATGAAAGATTAGATATGCACCCTACGTGACAGGTATGAAGAAGTGTTGACCATCAACCACACCACGTATCACAAACACTAGAATATGTTCATATTTCTTGTATGTGATGAAATCAATGATTGAAATGACATTAATCATGTTAGACTAATATTCCACGAGTCCCTTTTATATAGTTTATTCTTGTGATCAATTGCATGTCAGTAGATTTAGTAACCCTCCCCCCAATGCTTATTTTACCAAAACTTATTATTCCTAACATGTGGTCGGATTGACGACCAGATCACGGTTGTGTGTAGTTGATTATTAGATTCCTAAAATCTATGTAGACAACCCTGGTACTTGCCACTGTCTACAAATCTTGGTAGTATAGTACTGGGAATGGAAGCAACAATACAAATTTCTATCTTTGACCCCTAACAATCCTCCTCTAGGTTTTCAATTAGTTGGCGAATCTCCTGCTGGTAGATTGATTTAGAGATGCTGGGAGGGGGCGAGTTAAATTTTGGCATCGTTATTGGGGATGTTAGTTTAACGATGTAGTAGTTAACTGGCATACTGTGTTAGTTGAGTAGTTAGTGTTTTTTTTGTTGAGCTTTCTCGCTAGTATCTGGTTACTTCCAACCCTTTTGCTAGTGTTGTTTTTGGTTGGCTACTATTTTTTCCTGGTTTATGGTACACACCCGTACCACTAACTTGGGAATTTTACATTTTCCAACAGAATACATAGGTGGTAGGTGATGAAATAGGAGGAGATCTAAAATTGAAGTTCCACAAGAACCAACTCCATTAGTTGTAGAGAGGGAAGAAATGGTGGAGGATAACCGCACTTTGAGGGATTTGATGGCTCCCAAATTGGAGAATGAACCTCTTTGCATAATCTTCCCACCCTTTCAACCCAATGTTACTTGTGAGCGCAAGAGCAATTCTAATTATCCCAAGTTATCCCAAGTTAGAAGAGCAATTCTAAGATCATTCTTCCATGATGAAAGAGTTCATGAAAGAGAGGGTTCAACAAGTTAAAGTGTGTGGCATTTTCAACATTTGATCATCACACGGATATTTTCATGCAAGTGGTGGAAGATTTGGAGGAAGTTAAGGCATTGGATTTCAACAACGGAGGAAATAGGCAATAGTTTGGTAGGGGACCAAAATAAGGGTTCTGTGGGAACCAGGAAGGTGAAAGGAAAGATTCCTATGGGAACACCTTCAACCCGAGGTACCACGATCACCCCAACTTTCGTTGGCGCTAGGAGAACCAGGTGTAAGGATACAACCGAGGCGGAAAAGCTCCACCTCAACCCTATCCGAGGGGAGACGGGTCTTCCAAGAAAAATGCCTCACTCTAAAAGTTGGATCGAGAAGAAATTATTAAATAAATATCTCAATTGGCTAAGAAGCAAGATGTCTTCACGGAGCTCACAAGGCATGAGATTGAAGATCTTGGGACTAGGACATTTTCAAGTATCAAAAATTTTGAAATTCAAGTTGGACAACTTGACTTCTCGGTGAGCCGACTTGAAGCCAAAGAGTCCATAAAGCATCCTTCCCAATCGGAGAACAATCCAAAGAATGTGAGCGCTTTGAAGCTAAGAAGTGGAAGAAGTTGTACGACCCCCAGAAGGAAATCTTACAAGACTAAGACTTGATCGTGGAGAGTAGAAAAACCAACTTGGAGGATTTAGAATTGGTTTTGGAGGAGGAACCCATCAAGGTACTTCCAACACCCTAGGCGAGGGTGAATCTTCTGCCACCATTCTCTAGTGCACTTAGGGGAAGGCTGAAGGTGGCAACCAATGATGAGAATATCCGTAAAATCTTTGAGAAAGTTGAGGTTAGCGTTCCACTCTTGGAGTTGGACTTGATTGAGAATATTCCTCCATATGCTAAATTATGGAAGGTTTCATGCACTAAAAAGGGAACAAACCACTTAGGAAGCTAGAAACATTGAAGGTGGAGGGAGTTGCTACTCTAAATCATAAAAAATTACCAAATAAATGTGATGACCCCATCATGTTTTCAATTCCTATTTCATTAGGTAGTAAATTGGTGAAAAATGCTACGATTGATCTAGGAGCCTTTATTAATGTCATCCCTTCTTTCATTAATGAGAACCTAGAAATAGGTGAACTTAAAGAAACTAGATTAATTTTCCAAATGGCTAATCAATCCCAAGCTAGTCCTCTGGGTCTAGTAAGGGATGTGATGGTTCAAGTTAAAACCTTGGTGTTTCTGGGGGGACTTCTATGTCCTTGATGTTAAGCACGATGGTGGTTCACCCTCAATTTTATTAAGGAGCCCTTTTCTTAAAAACATCAAGGACCAGGATTTATGTTCATTCGGGAACACTAACCTTAGAGCATGACATGGATATGGTAGGTTTTAATATTTACAAATCTAAGCCTGATTCACCTAATATTTCTCTTGTGTGCAAATGCATAACCTTATGTGAAGAACTTGCTCAACGTGAGAAATCTTGCATGATTGAATATGTTAAATGCCTAAATGAGATTCTTGAAGAGAAGGAGGTGTTACCCGACATAAAAAAAACTTGCATGATTATCTTGTGTGAATGAACTTTGTAATGATATACTTGTTGATAAACATGTCTCTTCTAGTGTCATTAGAGATGTTTTCCCTCAGATATTTCACACTAAATTGCTGCGGAAAAAGAAGCGAGTCTTTTATCAATCAAATATTCAGAATTTTGAGACATTCTCATTATCTTAATTGTTTCTTAAACCTACGGGCTATTTAAGTTTCAATCTTCTTTGTAAGTGTACCCTGCGGGCTAGACGCTTATAGAGAAACCTTGTGATCCAAATCTGTGGGCTATTTAGATAACAAGTCGAGTTGGGTGTACCCTGCAGGCTAGATGCTGCAATTGATGCATTTATACTTAGTTGGGCGAATTCTCAGTCTAAATAAAGATCCAATATTCCACAAACCAGAGACTTCGCAAGGAGATTCATATCAGTTGGTATCGGTTGGTATCAGTGCAAAGTAAAAGTTTCTGCGACCATCATATCAGCCAGCATCAGGTTGTATCGTAGGTGGATATCTATTGGTACCTTCATATCCATATTTTTTTCAGAGCAAGATAATTTATCTGTTGGCGTTCAACCGACCTATAGACAAGAATCCATTCTTTCTAATTTTGTTTTGAAAGAAAATTCAGAAAGTTCCACAGCCAAACATTCGCACCGCAGCTGCTATCCTCCACTCCATCTTCGGTCGAACAAAATCTTCAACACCCTCGCTGCTACCACTCTATTCAGCTCTGTCGCTAGCATCTCCAGTTTCCATCCATCGCCCGCCGCCGAATCTACTCATCGCACTGCCAATGTTCTTCTGCGTATCTGATTTGTTCTTCTCCACCTCTCACCGATCTCCTGGTCTGCCAAATCAACTCGCCAATCTCCAACCGAGCATCATCCTTGACCTGTCAGCTTCACCGTTGGTGAGTTCCAGTTCATCGTCGATCTATATCAGCGATCTCCTCTGCCGTGAAGTTATTGGTCGTTTCTAATTCAACACAGTGAAGAAGTTCATCACAGAATAATCTGTGAAGAGAAGAGAAGCACAGTAGAGCACCGAAGAAAGAGTCCATGACAAAGAAGATGATCAGCGTGTGCTCCTCATGCGCCATCGCCCAACAGGCACGTGATCTTCACGTGCACGTCACTTGAGGCGTATACTTTACACGCGCCAAAACAACAACACACATCTTCATCTCGCGATATTTAGACTTCTCGTAATAAGACCTATCTTTTCGCGAGAAAGATAAGTTTATCGCGATATATTAGATTTTCTCCCAGAGTTCTCTTTCTCACGACATTGAAAGTGTTTTTGCCACATCAGCACTCTAGCCACTACCTAGTCGGTGTTGAGTCATTGTTTATTATCAGGACTTTGCAGGGATGGAGTGGGATATTTATCTACATTTATTTTTAAAGATCATTCACATTTCGAGGATGAAAATTTTCGACCACGGAGGGAATGATACGATATAAAAAATATCATTTATTATATTTTTCTTAGTTTGGTTTTTTAGGATGTCAACACTATTCCCTTTTTCCTACTCGGTTTTTAATGAGGAAGTGTGATCATTTTAGTTTATTATTATTAATGAAGCCATAAACTCGACCATGTTGGCTTAGAAGAGTTTTGGTAATATTTTAATTAGTGTTTATAATGTTAAGTTTTATTTTGATTAGAATTAGATTTGGTAGGTTTAGATAAGCTAGATTCATTCAAGAATTCATCAAATATTTGGATTGATTTAATTGGATGAATATGGTCATCATTTATATTTATATTAGGTAGTTTAGTTAGATATGGTTTTAGCTTCTTAAATCTGCCATAAGTTGAATCAGATTCCAATTGTAAATTGGGTATTTGTTTGAATTTTACCTCCATAAATAGAGGGTTCAACCAAGATTATTACTACACTTTTATTAATCAAATACTCAAAATTTTGAGACATTCTCATTATCTTCATTGTTTCTTAAATCTGCGGGCTATTTAAGTTTCAATCTCCTTAGTAAGTGTACCATACGGGCTAGACGCTTATAGAGAAACCTTGTGATCCAACCATGTGGGCTATTTAGATAACAAGTCGAGTTGGGTGTACCCTGCAGGCTAGATGCTGCAATTCATGCATTTATACTTAGTTGGGCGAGATTCTCAGTCTAAATAAAGATCCGATATTCCGCAAACCAGAGTCTTCGCAAGGAGATTCATATCAGTTGGTATAAATGCAAAGCAAAAGTTTCTGCGACCATCATATCAGCCAGCATCAAGTTGTATCGTAGGGGGATATCGATTGGTACCTTCATATCCATATTTTTTTTGCATAGCAAGAAAATCTATCAGTTGGCGTTCAACCAACCTACAAACAAGAATCCGTTCTTGCTAATTTTGTTTTGAAAAAAAATAAAAAATTTAGAAAGTTCCATCGCCAGACAACCACACTGCAGCTGCTATCCTCCACTCCATCTTTGGTCAAACACCATTGTTAGCAACCCCGCTGCCGCCACTCCGTTCAGCTCTGCTGCCAGCATCTCCAATTTTCATCAGCTGCCCACCGCCGAATCTCCTCATCGAACTGCCATTGTTCTTCTACATATATGATTTGTTCTTCTCCACCTCTCACCGGTGTCCAGGTCGGCCAAATCAACTCGCCAATCTCTGGCCGACCATCGTCGCTGACCTATCAGCTTCACCGTTGGCGATTTCGAGTTCTTCATCTATCTATATCAACTATCTCCTCCGGCGTGAAGTTATTGGTCTATTCCAGTTCAATACAGTGAAGATGTTCATCCCATAATAGTGTGTGAAGAGAGGAGAAGCACAGTACAACACCGAAAAAAGAGTCAACTACGAAGAAGACAATCGGTGCGTGCTCCTCACGCGTCATTGCCCAACAGGCACTATATCTTCACGTGCACGTCACCTGAGACGCATACTTTACACGTGCCAAAACAACAACACACATCTTCATCTCTTGATATTTCAACTTCTCATAATCAGACCTATCTTTTCACGAGAAAGATCAGTTTTTTGCGATATATTAGATTTTCGTACCTGGAGTTCACTTTCTCGCGAGATTGAAGGAGTTTTTGCCATATCAGCACTCTATCCACTGCATAGTCAGCGTCGAGTCACTGTTTATTATCAGGACTTCGTAGGGATGGCGTGAGACGTTGATCTACATTTATTTTTGAAGATCGTTCACGTTTCGAGGATGAAACTTTTCGACCACAGAGGGAATGATACGATACCAAAAATATCATTTATTATATTTTCTAAATTTAGTATTTTTAGGAGTTAGACTCTATACTCTTTTTCCTACTGGGTTTTTTAATGAGGAAATGTGATCATTTTTGTTTATTAATATTATCATTATTAATGAAGCCATAAACTCGGCCATGTTGGCTTAGAAGAGTTTTGGTAATATTTAATTAGTGTTTAGAATATTCAGTTTTATTCTGATTAGAATTAGATTTGGTAGGTTTAGATAAAGTAGATTCATTCAATAATTCATCCAATATTTGGATTGATTTACTTGGATGAATATTGTCATCATTTAGATTTAAATTACGTATTATATTTAGATATGATTTTAGCTTGTTAAAACTGCCATAATTCTTTTCAGTTTCTATTTGTACCGGTCGAATTATACCCTATAAATAGGGGAGACCATCAGTGAAATTTTAAATATTATTATCAATAAAAAATTCAGACTTTTGAGTTTATACTCATTTCTTGCAAACGTCTTCATTGCTTGCTTAATCCTGCGAGTTAATTAAGTATCAATATTATTTGTGAACTAATGAAGCAGCCTAGTTAGTGAGCAAAGACCCTTTATTTGTGAGTTAATCATGCGGGCTAGTTAACGAAAAAATTCCCAAGTTGAAAGCCAATCCTGAGGGCTATTGGGTGATCAATTCGAGTTGAGAGTAATCCCGAGGGCTAGTTATTAATCAATTCGTGCGATCAAGTGAGCGTTTGCAGATCCCTTCATTCGGTCAAAGATTCTAGTTCCGCAATCCAGAGTGTTTGCAAGGAGATTCATACCATTCTACCGGAAACACGCACGCAGGGTGCTAGGGAAGACGACGAGAGAACCTAAATCTCTATGATATGGCAATTGACAGTAAAACGGTGGATTTGGCCAACGTTTCCGGTGATTCCCGACAATATCGGCAATTCCGACCGTGTTTGATGGTGAAATCAGTAATTTCCAGCAGCGTCGACTTGATCTGTCCTAAACTAAGTCGCGAAGGCGGAGAATAGAGCAGAGATCCGGCGGTTGCCGTGATTTCTGGAAAAAATTGACGGCTCTGGCAATGTTTTCTGACAGATCGTCACCGTGGTAGAATCATGAGCTTCGATCCGACAATTTTCCAGCGATTGAAATCCAGCTGTAAATCGATGAAATTCCGGAAGAGGCAGAAAACGGGTGAAATTTCAGCAGAATTCCGGTCGTAAACCGTCGATCGGATGCGGCTTTCGATTGACTGCAGAAAAAATGAAAATGTTGGAATTTTGGATATAGATATAGTAGTTTGATAATTGCATAAAAAGTACCTAAATTTATCAGCATTTTAAGAAAAATCTCATCCAAAATAAAACTTCTTATAATCGCAACATAAACCATGCCTAAAGTTTAGACCGCCTTAAATAAAACTTTGTGTAAATATATTAGTAGAGGTTTGTATTAAATATTTATTTTAAGAAATGGTCTCCTGTGAAGCAGCCTAAAATTAGGCAGGGGCCTTTATGCAATTCTAACAATATTCTTGCTTCTGGGACCTATCTCTAATAATTTTACAGAGACCTATCTCTAATAATTTTACAGGGGTTTTTTGTCCAATTTTGTCCCAACATTTTTCCTCCATCTGCAAAAAATTAAATAAAATATTTTAAAACATTTTAGAATGCAAAAAATCTATATGATCATCAAACTTAAAATTATAAAACAACAAAAAAAAGGCAGAATATCAACGAAAAATCATAAAATATCAACTAAAAAATTACAGCAAAAAATAAAAATAAAATAAAAATCAACAAAAAAACAGAAAATCATCGATTGCAACTAACAAAACATCAAATAAAAATCATAAAAACATCAACAAAGCTTAAATTATACAAAAAAACTGTAAACATTAACTTATATCACCCAAAAGCTAAAAACATCAATTCATATCCTCTAAACTTCACCAAAAAAATGGAAAAGTCAATATAAGGAAAAAAACACTACAAAACATCAACCATATCACCCAAAAAAAACTACAGAACATCGACTCATATAAACTAAAACTTACCCGAAATTGAAAAAAAATTGGCATGAGAGAAAAAACTACGGTACCTCAAAAGTAAAAATTATTCACTAAAAAATTCATAAAACATCAACAATTTGTTTTTTTAAAATTACAAATATCAACTTATACCACCAAAAAGCTACAAACATCAACTCCTAACATCTGAACCCCATTCGAAAAATGAAATACATCGGCATAAGAAACATGACACTATAAATATCAACTCTTATTACCAAAACCTAAGCCGAAAAATTAAAACATCAATACGAGAACATTTTTAAAAAACTGAAAATATCAATCCATATCAACAATAAAAATGACAAAACATCAACTCATATCAATATAACCTCACCTGAATAATGAAAAACATCAACATCAGAGGAAAAAAATCTACAAATATCAACAAAAAGTTACAGTACCTTAAAAATAAAATCTCTTCAAGTAATGGACCTAGTGGGACTTGAACATGGGTCTCTAACCTCAGAAACTAAAGCAATTACCACTACATCCAAGACTAATCATTTAACATGCACTGAATCAAAATAATATTAAATCCCATCATGTTCATCAAGAATGTAAATTCTTCAAAATAAAGGTCATAGTGAGATTCGAACACCAGACCACTGATATCAACAGTAAGAGTACTAACCACTACACCAAAAAATCTTTACTGATCATCTACTCAGTCAAATAATATTAAACCTAAAGAAGTCTGATATGAATCTCCTTGCGAAGACTCTGGGTTGCGGAAAATCGGATCTTTATTTATTTGAGAATCTCGCACCACCCAAATAAATGCACGAATCGCAGCGTCTAGCACACAAGGTACACTCAACTCGACTTATAAGCGTCTAGCCCACATGGTACACTTACAAGATTTCTCTATAAACGTCTAGCCCGCATGGTACTAATATAAAGGATATTGAAACTTAAATAGCCCACAGGTTTAAGTAGCAATGAAGATAATGAGAATGTCTCAAAAGTCTGAATATAATTCTTGAATAAGATGATAAAAATCCATCGGCCATCCCCTCTTTTTATAGGGAGAATTTCGGCCAACTTACCCTAAACACAATTGGAATCTAAATCAACTTATGGCAGATTTAAGAAGCTAAAACTATATCTAACTAAAATACCAAAAATCAAATATATCCTAATCTAAATCTGTTCATGCTAACCATGCTAATAAGCAATCTCTGGCCGTGCTAACCATGCTAATTTCCAAGAATAGTTATCCTTATTCTGATTACTCTTTTTCCATGCAATCTGAATATTCTTTATTCCATGCAATCTGATTATCCATGCATTTCAATTCAAGAAGCAATCTTGGCGTGCTAATCTGATTGTCTCGGCTGAAGCAATCTCGGGCTGTCTTCCTTCACAATCTCGGCTGCCTCCTTCCATAAGCAATTTTGAAGAATATTATTTTATCTAATCTTACCAAATCTAATTCTAATCAAAATAGTAAAATTGAATATTCTAAACACTAATTAAAATATTACCAAAACTCTTCTAAGCCAACATGGCCGAGTTTATGGCTTTATTAATAAT
>JAULKK010292242.1:0-13246 GCA_032355705.1 Rubia peregrina
ATATTACTTGTAATTGTAATTAGATTAGAATACATTTTCTAGTCTGGTATAGGTCTTTTGTACTGCTATATAATGTACCCCAGGGCATGAATACAAATACACAATTATTACCTATAGATTCTTCAGGAATGAATCAACGTAAGATTGAATTGCCTTTGTTTACTGGGGATAAACCTAAGGATTGGTTAAGCAAATGCAGTAAGTTCTTCAATTATTATAAAATCTCTCATCCATAAGGGTTAGAAGCCATGGAGATTTATTTGGATGACAGAGCTGAAATCATATATAACAGTGAGAAGGAAATTAGGGGTCTAAGTTTGTGGAGTGATTTTAGTGATGCTGTTGTTAAATGTTTTTCTGAAGCTGGTGGTCGTGATGCAAGAGAGGAATTTAATAAGCTTTGTCAGGTGGGATCAGAAAGGTCTTATTAGGAAAATTTTGAAGAATTGAGGTCTCTAATCATCAATAAACATCTTAATTTGTCTGAGAAGTATTTTATATCAAGTTTTGTGAGTGGACTAAAAGAGGAATTAAGGTCTATGGTTAAACTATTTAAGCCAAAATTATTTTATGAAATAGTAGAAATTGCTACACTTCATGAACTGAATTTTGAGTTGATGAATAGAAGTATAAGGGATCAGTTCCTCAATTACATAATTATGTTGGTGTTAAACCTATAGCTATAGCTATAGTCATAGACCTGTTTTTGAGAAGAATAACTACTGGAAGGGTAGTCGGGTTGATAAGGGAGGGGATAATGAGAGATTCAAACGGATTAGTCCTCAAGAAACTCAGTACATAAGGGAGGACAACCCGTGTTACAAATGTGGTGATAAGTACGGTCCTGGACATGGGTGTAGATGCAGAAAGGTTAACCAAATTTCTGTTGTGGTTCCTTTGGAACATGGGAAGATTCTGGTTGAACAAAATGAGGAACTGAACAATAATATGGAGAAAATTTTGGATGAAATAACTCTCAAAATCAGTAGGTGATGATTCAAAAGTCAATAGCATAAATTTGTTTGGGAAACTGTAGGGCAAGAGGATCAGTATATTGCTGGACACTGTTTTACCAACAATTTCTTAGATCCGAGACTTTTGAAATGGGATGATCTGAGTGTAGAAATAACCAAACAATTTGTGGTTACAGTAGTTGATGTGAGTAAGGTTTATGACACTTATAAGTGCACTCACGTCTATTGAGATGTGAAACATCTGCATTTTATGTTTGATCTCAGATTGATGAAGTCGGGGAGTGTAGATATGATTTCGGGTGTAGATTGGATGACTTGCTTCAGCCCAATCACACTTGATTTCAAGGCTCAGAATGTGTCATTTTACAGCATTGGATATCACTGGATGTTTCATGGAGATAAGGAATCATATTGGTGTGATATGAGGTTTTGCAGGGACACAAAAAGGAAAATCCAAGAAATGGATAGGAATGATCATTGGGAAAACAAACAGAGATACTGCTTTGCTAGCAAGATAGAAAAAGAACGGGTAGCCCTGGAGAATACTAAGAGAGATCACGGTGGTGCACGGTGGTGCCAAAGACCGGTTCGAATACTCTGCCTATCCCCCTATTTCACCATCATTAATGACCCTATCATGCACCAGTGCATTGATTTAATGGTTAACTCATGCTCCTTATAATAAAAAATTCTACGATTCAAATCACACTCATGTTAAGAGTTGTGACTTTTATAATAATTTTATAATAGAGATAATCTAGCATCGTAGAACCGTGTCAATGGTCAGGTGGCATAAATGTTCGATCATGAGAGTTTTGGTTTTGTTGGTAGATCAACTTGGTTTCAATAGATTCAAATAATGGTGTCTTAGTAGTTTATATGTAATATCCTTTAAATAACTTACTTATAACCTTATACATCCGTTCTATTCAAATTAAATATATTTTGATTCACTTTAATTCAATTAAGTTAAGTTTAATTAATTATAGTAATATAATGAAAATTAATTTTATTTAATGGAAATTAATTAAATAAATTAAAATTAATTAATTCTCATTATATAACTATTATTATTTAAGTGGAAACAAAGGGAGAAACAACACTGGTATAAGGAGGGAGACAGAAATACCAGTTTTTTCATAAGTTTGCTTCCAAGAGGCGCGCAGTGAATCACATTGGAGGATTGAATGATGCAAATTTGAAGATGAAATATGATGACGCTAGTATTGAGCGTATTATTGTGGATTATTTTGGGAGACTATTCTCATCATCGAACCATCAGTGGAGGCAATACAATAGGTGGTAAGCCGAGCTCAACCGCACATCACTAGGGAAAGGGGCGTGGTCCTCCTGTGGCCGTACACCGGAGCGGATGTGGCAAAAAGGGTGAAGAAAATGAAACCCTTAAAATCTCTGGGACCCGATGGTATGAGCCTTGTCTTTTTTCAGAAATTCTGGCATATTTTTGGGGTAGATGTCACTTCATTTGTGTTTGATTTTTTGAATAATGGAGTTTTTGAACCAGAGGTGAATTATACCCATATTGTCTTGATCCCGAAAATGCAAAGCCAAAATTGATCACACAATTTCGGCCAATCAATCTGTGCAATGTGGTTTATAGAATGACATCCAAGGTAGTGGCGAACAGGCTCAGACCAATCACCCCAAAGGTCATCTCTGAATCTCAGTCGACTTTTATATTGGGAAGGCTAATCACAGATAATATTCTTGTCGCACATGAAGTTCAACATACAATGAAGAGTAGGAGAATAAAAAATCCGGGACACACGAGCGTCAAGCTGGATATGAGCAAGGCCTTTGACAGAATTGAGTGGGACTTCGTATGTGGCACTTTGAAGGCGATGGGCTTTCCAGAAGATTTTGTCAGCTTAATTCGGCTATGTCTTTCGACAGTCTCATTTTCATTTATTCTTAATGGTGAAGAGATGTGATTAATTCATCCGAAGAGAGGACTTCGACAGGGGGACCCTCTATCGCCTTACCTCTTCATCATATGCTCTGAGGTTTTCTCTGGTCTTCTGATAGATCTTATGTGTTCATGAAATATTAAGGGGGGTTGGTGCTTCCAGATTCAGCCATAGAGTTTCTCATTTACTCTTTGCAGATGATACCCTCATTTTTGGAGAAGCGACAAAGAAGGACGTGAAACATCTTCATTGGGTTATAACCTTGTTTGAAAATGTGTCTTGGCAGAGAATAAAAGCTAACAAATCAGGCGTTCTATTCAGCCCAAACACGGCCGAAGAGACTATTATAAGAATATGTGACATCCTTAATATCCTTGAGGTTTCGTCACATGGAACTTATATAGGGATCCCTTTGGAAATTGGACAGCGTAAATAAGATTTATTCTAGCCTGAATGACAAGATAAGACAAAAGATTGATAGTTGGAGCGAGAAGAATTTATCTAAGGCAGGGAAATAGTACTTATTAAGTCTGTTCTACAGGCTATTCCAGCATATGTCATGAGTTGTTTTATCATCTCTAACACTGTCTTAGAGGACATCTGAATTATGATCACCAAGTTCTAGTGAGGAGGTTCCACTGTAGGGAAACAAAAGATTCCTTAGGTTTCATGGGAAAAATGACGCGGGCAAAAATTAATGGTGGTTTGGGTTTCGAAGACTTGAAGCAGCAAACTTAGTACTACTGGGAAAACATGCTTGGAGATTTCTAGTGAACTTGCAATCACTAGTTACAAGGGTCTTTAAAGATAAGTATTTTCCCAATTCTACAATCTTTGAAACTGTGGGAGGCTTGTGACCAACTTGGTCTTGGAGGAGCATTTTAAAAGGTGTAGAGGTGATTAGACTTGGATATCAGAAAAATATTAAACTGAGGAGACAAACAAGTATATGACAAGATTATTGGCTTCCAAGGATGGAAATTTTCTTTATCTTGGAACCAGATAGAATCCTAACATGTTGTCGAAAGTTGCAGACCTTGTGGATCTGGATACCAGAAGGTGGCGAGAGGATTATCTAGGTGAATACTTTAATGTAGATGATGCTGAAATTATTCAAAAAATTCAACCACGGTCAGCGACCACTGAAGTTGGCATCATGTTCCGTCTGGGAATTACTCAGTAAAATCTGCCTATCACACCTTGGTTGAATCACCGAACTCAAATTTCTACCGCCAAATGCTAGTGACAAATAGAGACAGGAGATTATGGAGACGATTATGGAACTTTAGAGTCCCTCAGCGCTCTAAGCACCTAGCTTGTAGATTGATCACGGACTCGCTGCCAATGACGGAGAACCTAAGGAAGATAACAACGGATGTCTCGATGAAATGTTTATGGTGCAACATGGAAGATGGTATGTCGGGACATGTGTTTTTTGAATGCCAATACGCGGTCAGTGCATAGACGTGTCTTGCAATGAAAGAAATGGTGGATAAGGCGAGGAAAAATAGAGGAAAATTGTGGTTTAAAAACCTGATGAGTATCTGTGGAGATGACGATGCAGAGATGTGTATCATGATCTGCGATGGTTCATGGTTCCAAAGAAATTAGAGAAAAAAATTTAGGGCACAGAATTGGCTACTGACATGATGGCCGTGGGAGCTGTGGCTAACTTAAGGGGGTTCAAAAATGAAAATCAATGGCTAAAGAGGGAGTCATCCGAGCTCCACTGTCACACACTTCTCCGACCATCGGAAGAAGGTAAGAAGATCTACTTCAATGCTGGTATATGAGACAATCTTGCTACGATGGGAGTGATACAAATGGACGCGGATCATTGTTTTGTGACAGCCTTGGAGATAAGAACCATGAGTGTTTTCAACTGAAGCTTTAGCGCTGTTGAGAGCAATCCAATGGGCATAAGAAGATAGTAACGATGTACATGTGCTTGGAAATGCGTTGGGCGGATGGTCTGAGGTGATATTGAGCCCTCCATTTCCTGCGTGGACATGATTCAGCAGATACACCAGCTCATTGACTTGTCAGGTGTTAGTCTACCCTTTTGGATTCCTAGAGATAGAAATGGTTTCGTTCATTCGCTGGTTTGTTTTGCAAAATCGAGCGAGCTTACAGTAATAAGAAATGAAATACATCATTTAAAAATAATAATATCTGGTATACTTTATTTTATTTTAATTTAATTCAACCAAAAGAATAAGACACTAGTTTAACCAACATTTTTGGGATGAAATTTTAAGAAAATAATGAGATTATGACCTTTTTCTAATTGTTGAGGCGCCTCCTAGATGTGGCGAATCATTGGCGATGCCGCAAAAACAAAACTTGGATATTCTTGGGACTGACCGGACTATTAAATTATATCTTTTAATTTAGAAACATTTCAATTTAATTTATATTTATTTTAATTTAGTTCAGTCTAATTTAATTTTATTTAGTTCAACACCATCTGTCAAACTGACTGAACCATACTCGTAGTAAGAGTGTGATTCATGAGTGGTCCAACTGAAGATTTCCCATGTTCTTTTATGACACATGTTTTTTGTTTATTCATTTTGAGAAAATCTTATGAAAAGAGGTTTTTCCATAATCGCATGGACAGTCCACAGTGACTTCTACTTTCAATGTTGTGATTTTTTTTATAAAATTTAAATATTATATTTTAAAAGTTAAAACAAATAGTAATATGTATTTTAATGTGAAAATATAAAAATATAATATAAAAATATTTTGAAATTTCTAAACTTAGTATGTAGTTTAACAAATGCAGTGTACAAGGTAAAAAAATAAGTGGCATATCCATAAGTTTATGGACAGACCGCTAGTTAGGAGACCCACTCATTCATTTTATTTTAACATTTTATATTTTAACAAACATGCGTTTAAATTCATTCACATATTTTACTCATTATTCATTTTTATCTACTCATTTCATTCAGCCAAATTCAAACATCTAAATTTATTGTGCCATATACAGAGAATCAGAGGGAGTATATGGTTTCAAAATCTTTTAATCCCAATTTAAATTTCTATATTTTTAATTTTATATTAAAAAATAATATTTCATTGGTTCCACAAGTTTTGACCTATTTAATTTTTCAAGTCAAATTTGATAAATTTTGACGTTAACCATTAAATAATATATTTATAATAAAATATCATGTAAGATTTTGTTAGATTCATCTTAATATCTATTTTCTAAACACAATTGTTTATGCAAAATTTTTATATGTAGTTAGAGATATTGACGTTTAAATATGATTATTTAAAATCATGAAAAATAAATATGACAAAAATATTTTATTTTAAATAAATACCACCATAGGGGGGGTTTGACTGACACCAACATATTTATTAATAATTTAAAAATCAAATATGGCAAAAAGTCACGGGATGAAGGGAGCAGTTAAATACAGTTTTTTTCTTCGTTTCCTTCTTTTGGACTCCAAGTCTATTAATCCTAGTCAAATGCCGTTTCAACGTTTGGACTCCAAGTCTTTATTAATCTCATTAGTTTCCAATATTTCACTCCCTTTCCATTTTAGTTGATTTTATTTAAAATTTAATCTTTACCTTTAAAATAATTATTTTCGTTGTTAATCTCATCTAATATCTATATCTTGTTTACAATGTTATAATACACTTCCTTCGTCAGTAAAAAATGGTGAAATTTCTTTTATCTCGCTCTTTTATGCGAGTTGATGTGACATAGAATAAGTGTGGAAAAGTAAGAATATTTTTGGAAAATAGATAATCCAGTCTAAAAGTTTGAGTAAAAGAGAACATTATAAGAATTTAACATATTTTTTGTCGTTTTGGATGAAATTTTAAATCATGCCACTTTTGTTAGAATGAACAAAAAAACTGAAAAATATTTATGCTATATTTCTTATTTAATAATTGTACTTTAAAATTTCTCCGGCAAAGTCTTGGAAAAAATTATCTTTCTATAGGTTTATGGAAAGACGAGATTTAATTAGAATTACATAAAAGTAAAAGGTTTTAGTTCCAATATGAAAATTTTACTATGCAACATGCAGTAGTTATTAGTTTGTGACCCGATTAATGCAATCCAAATTTTTTTTATCTTGACTTCTTCTAATTTGCTGTTTAAATCTTGGGTTTTCCGTAACTTATGAAAAGACTGTTTTCAAGAGATAGATTCAATTTCTATAGACAGGTTTATTTTTGTAGTAGATATCATCTGTGTCGATGCACGGATTATGAACGAAAATTTATAATTTAATACAATTTATAATATAAGAAGTAATATGTTATTATATATATATATATGAGAATTACACATGCTGTAAAATTTATAACGAATTAATATATTTATTAATGTTATAATGTATTTATTTACTCCCTCCGCCTTAGGGGGATCTGCACACTTTCCTTATTCAAATGTTCTAGGCAAATTTGCACACTTTTCTTTAAGGAAATATTCACCATGCAATAAGTCATAATTACCCTTATAAAGTTAAAATTTCACACAATTTATCAAACCCTCAAAATTCCTTTAAACCATAATAATCCCTCAAATCTGCACTTAAAATTAATCCCCCCAAATATGATGTAACCACCATTAACTTGAAAATTAATCCACCCTCATCTGCACTCCAAAATTCACTCTCCATAACCCTAGATGGAAACTCGGTTTTTAGCAAAAATCAATGGAAAAGAGAAAGTGAGGGGGGAAGTTAAGGAGGCAGAGGTGGAGAGAGGCGGAAGCGGTGTGGTGAGGCAGTGGAAGGTGGAGAGAGAAGAGGAATGTGAGGCAAGAGAGGTGGATACAGAAGGTGAGACAAAAGGTAGAGAATATGGGGAGGGTAGCGGAAGGTGAGATGAGAGAGGTATAATGTGGAGAGAAGCGGAGGTGGAGAGAGGCGGCGGAAGAGGAAACATTTCTGGGCAGAGGAGGAAGGCACATCGGGAGGCACAGGTAGGCGGAGATAGGCGGGGGGCGGCAGAGGTGGGAGGGGATGTGGCGGAGGGAGTCGAGGAGGTGCAACAAGGCTGAGAAACGGAGGTGGGAGGTGATATGGAAAAGGGAGTTGCCGAGGCAGGAGACAAAGGAGGGAGGTGCAGGCGGGAGGGAGTCGGAGGCTGGAGGCTGGAGAACGCATGCGGAGGTGGGAGACGGGAAGAGGGAGGCGCAGACGGAGGAGGTTCAGAAGACTAAAGGTTGAAGACAAGGGCAATATAGTCTTTTCACGTGTTTCAAATCTAAAGAGAGATTTTCTATCTATGCAGATTGTCCTAGAATAGAGGGAGTATATAAAAAATTACTCGATCTCTGCAGATTGCTCTGAGATGATGAAAATCGACAAATGAAAAAAATGAAAAGGAATGACACGAAAAGAAAGAAGAAACTGCATATAATCATTATCACAAACATTGACTATCATAAAAAAGGCCAGGTTTACAAATAAGGTTCTGGTGGGCTGCACAAATGGCAAAATATTGGCTCAGAAATATCCATATAATGTAATTTCACTGTCAAGATAGGGTAGTGGAAACTAATGTAACACATAGTAATGAAGAATCAAGCAAACAATAAGAACAATGATTCACAAGACATGCCTGAAAGAAAAAATTTCCACCATCAGTCAGTTTCACTTGAGGTTTAACATTTTCTGGCTCATGAGTCAAAGCAACCTGACCTTAAAACAAACCTATTAGCAGCTGAAACAGATTCTAGTAAGAGATAATTTTTTTAATTGATTACAAATTGATCACAAACCTTTCCTTGCCTCTGCTGAGAATCAATGATTACTCGCATAATTGGCTATTCAATAAGATTCAACACGTATCAACATAGTTTGTTGCTTCTTGCGTTACTAAAAAAGATGAAACCAAGACACCATAAACTGGGTAGAAAACAGTCACTGACATTAAAATAATCAAATAAAATGACGATGAGCAGAAAAATTCTAAAATAAACCATGTGATAGCATGAAAATATTTCTTTAACAGAAGAGAGCTATACCATCAACTATTGAATGCACATTTTCATGTGTACATAGTATATAAGGAGCCTCCAACAGTGGTGTAAGATGCTCGGGAGCTCGGAAATGCAATCCCAACAGAAGGCTATAACCAGTTATCCACCGAGACTCTAAGAACGTGCAATCCAGATTTATTTGCTTGCAATAAGAGAAATAACTTTTCACTTAAATTTGAAAACAAAAATGAATTAATAATGTATTTAACGGAGCAAAGGAAATTCATTTGGAAAAATGAATTACTATTTTGTAATAGCGAGACAACATCCTCTGAGAAGCCTACAAAACACCAGTGGTCATTAAGAATGGATTACCCTTTTAAGAAGAAAAAGGCAAACATGAGAATGAGCTGTTCTCACACACATCATCGCTTAAACACCAATATGAAGGAGACATGAAGGAGAAATACCCATAGTACGAAACATAAGCCACGGGAAATCAGAAACATAAATGAATCTTCTTCTGAGCAAGAAAAGATAAAGCAAGTTTTTTAATCCAAAGAGAACTTGTTTTTCTTACTTTGTTGAAGAAACATAATTATAGACTCAGTTTTACACTAATGCATAATACCTTTTCTTTTACACTAATTCTTAGTACTCGTTCTCAAAATGAAATAGGATAGCGATGGATTGCAATAAGTGGTTTGGATAATAAGGTTAGAGAAATTCCATACCCTTAAGTGCAAGTTGTTCTGTCTTTCTTTAATATGGTTGTTCCAAAAAAAGTCTCATCTGTTGCATTGCGTCCAAAACTTATGCCTCTGTAAATAATTTTCCACCTTTATTACTAGAGAGACTATGATCACAAATCTTCATCTCTATATACAATTTAACATTTGCAAACCAAGAAGAATAGTAGCTAACAATATTTCATGAGATCTTGCACATTGAACAATAGTAAGCTTTGATTTGATCTAAAGTATCCATAGAAACTTCAGAAATAAAATAACAAATCATACTATTCTATTAACCTAAAGCAACTCATGCTTGAAACTCCATTAGAGTCTTTTCCTGAAATGATAAATTCATCAACGTGTTCTGCAAAGAACTATCCTTTAAAATTTCAAGATTGGATGGACTACCTTTCGACATCCGTGTACAACAGCCTCATGTTGTGTTTGACATCATACATGCAACCATCAATCCTCCTCAAGACTTTGAATGCACGGCTAAAGTTTCCATCACCATTTTCCTAAAATACTCAGCAATGGAAATCTGTAAAATTTTATGGAAAAGGAAAAAACAAGGATTTTTTTAACTAAATGAAAAAATAGATTTGATACAAACTTCAATTTCATAGAAATCAGTTCCATGAGTGAATCCCAATCAATTAATAGTTGTCACCGAGATTAAATTGAAAGGAAATGGACATTAAAAAGAACCTAGCAATATTTGGACAACAGTATTCAAGAAAGGCACTACACACTTGTAGAATCGGTGGGGATTTAGAAATCATAGTTTGAAACCTCCGACTTTCAGAAAATACGAAACCTGGTGAGACAAATATAAAATAAAAAGTGTTAGCATTCAAGATGAACCGTACATAGTAAATCTTCGAATATAGATACAGAAAGATGGGTCAAAACTTTCACCTTAGTATCCATCATCTGCTTAAACTGCATCCTCAAGAATTCATCTTTCCCTAACTGAAACTCCCGATAAAAGCTCCGCGTCTTTCTCTCTCGGACGCCATTATCCTAGCGTCCACATAATTTATGCTTTCTTCAAAGCCATTAACCTATGTTAAGAAGAGCTTAAAAAATGAGAGGAAGGAAGACGAAGAAGAAGGAAGCGACACACAGACTCTTCTATTAAAGTGTAGAATCTTTTGGAAACAAAACATTTAATTTCAACAATTAAACATAATAAAGTAAATTTAGAAATTAACCTTTTAAAAAAAATATTTGTTGTGAAAGGTGATGTGGCAAGTTTTGGGGGTGTCACTTGGCTAAAAACTTACTGTTTTAGTAGTACTTTTAGACTATAGATAGATATAGCCAAGAAGTTAAATACTGACTGATTCTATTCGTTCTTCTTGGTAAACGAACGCCCATTACAAACAATGTCCACATATAAAAAATAAAGAGTTTGTAATGGTAAGGGTGAGTTAATAGAGTATCAATAACTGTAAAACTCCTCGTTTATCACCATATTCTGCTGGAAACAAAAACATATTTTAATGCAGTAATTATGAGAGATAAGAAGACAAAAAAATGTAATAATAAGGATAAAATAATATTTGGCTAAAGAGGTTGAATTATTAGATTATTATATATGGTATTAAACATAATTTAAAGATTAAATTTAGTTAGCATGTTAAATTTGGTTGCCAGGTTAATTTTGGTTTAAAAAATATCTTATTATTCCTAATATACTACAGGCATGATAGACAAATATTTGCGATGAAGTTGATTAGTTGTACAAATTTAGTGATTAGATGGATATATGGATTAAGAGATGATGATGAAATTCATAAAAAAGGTAAATATGAGAGTGAGTGTTAAATATTTGAGGAAGGACAACTGCTGAACAAAAATTACTGCTTCAGATGTAATGCATTAAAAAGGAAGGTAAAAATATGAGAGTGGATGTTATATCTTTCTTAGGAAGCAAAATAGTCGGAAAAAACTGTAAAGATGAATGTATGGATTAAAAGATGTAAGTGCATTAAGGTAAGAAGGTATTTCAATGCATATAGAGATGAAGATATTTCAGTGCATTAATGTAGGAAAGTATTTGAGTGACACGTGGCATGGCAAGTTGATGTGGCTAATTGTGAGGGTGACATTTGGCAAAATTGAAATGGCTAAGTATGGGATTACACTTGGCCAAAGAGTTGCCCTTTTAGTACATAGTAACTAGATAAGTATTTTACGTAGAAAGGTACTAAGCGTTGTATAAAAATACTCTACGTTGTAAAAAATAAAGTGATAAAAATAAGAAACATTGCATCTCCAAATACTCTAATTTGGCATTAGACCATGTACAATGACAAAATCACTCCCAACCCACTCTTGTGGTTTCAGTTAATTAAATAATCAACCCCTCTCCTCCACCTCAGCAATTCAAACCACAACTAAAACACTCTATTTTCTTCTCCACAATGGTGAAAACCACTCCCAAACCACTCCATGGACCCCACTAGATTCTCTATATCCTACTCATTAATTTTACCATTAATAATTAACTAAAATAAATTTATCTAACAAAATAAATTTAAATGTGAAATTTAATAACACACGTATAATCATTGAATTGAATTTTATTTTTCAAATTTCATTTCCAAAATTAATTTCAATTTGGAAATTTTTTTATAAACCATATTTAAAAGGTTCCCAATTTTAAAAGAATTCCTGCCAAGATTACGGATCCTTCCGTAGGTGCCTCCACATGAGCTTCGGGTATATACATATTTTTAAAGAGTGTAATTTTGATTCTTAAAAAGAACCAAAATGTAATTTCTATTTTTCAATAAACATCATAATTTTAAGAACATTTTCAAAAAAAATTCAAAAAAATTCAGCCTTTTAAATATATTTAATTTTTCAGTTGGGACACATGACACCACCAGATTGGGCCACACATCCCAAACTGATTTAAAAACCTTAGGGGGACAGCAGGTGGGCTAGTCCCACATGAAGACTGCCTTCTTGGCAGAATGAGAGTGAGGCCCGCAGTTTGAAATGTTTGGGACAGCTTTCAGCCCCCATTGTGGGTATAAATTATCCTTATTCGCTCTCCATTTTTAATTCAACCCACTCTCAAACCTCCAACTGCACATTCTCTTATATTGAAACACTGCATCACCAAATAATTGCTTAAGAAGCAACATTTTTTTACTAATAAGCTAATTTAGCGTTCACATGAAGCATTTCAATTACAAATAATTGCTCAAGAACCGTTTTGGCTTGTGTGCGCACAATTCTTGTTTAGTAGAAGGCGAAAGAATTGGTCTTTTTGAGCTCACTGTGTGACTGTGTAATATTGTTGATGAACAAATTGCTTGTTAAATTTTTTGGAGAAATATCCTAAATTGTTCAATCTTTTCATGTGGAAATCTAATCTAATCTTTCATACTCCCTACGTCCCAGACTAAGGTTCACATAATATTTTTCACGGTCTTCAAGCAACATGTTTGACCGTTAATATGTTTAACTACGTATAATAATGACAAATACAAAGTTGATATTTAGAAACTACTTATTATACTACAACAAATCCCTCCAGTTGCTACATCTTTTGGGTCTCAATAATGACATCAGTAAGTGTAGTTAATATTTTCCCCTGCATTTCAAAAAAGTGTAGTAGAAGAGGGTGTAGTA
>JAULKK010292250.1:0-13246 GCA_032355705.1 Rubia peregrina
TCACATTCATCTAGCATTTATCAAATCATCAACCATATTAGAAGCTCTAATTCATGCTCTTGGATTCCATATCAAAATAAGGCGAATTAGCTACTTTCTCCAAACCATAACAAGTAATAATATAAGCAATTCATATAATCAAACTTCCAACACCAGTAATATATTCAACAACCAAATTTAAAGAAAAATAAATACAAAATAGAGAAAGCATTAAATAGATAGAAATGATTCCCTAGACATTGATAAGGAAGCTTCAATCCATTTCTCCCAAGGAGATTACTACCCTTGATAATAAAAACACATAACTAATCTACAAAAACTAAGAAATGAAGAAGAAGAAAACTAGGGTTTCAAACCCAGAAAATTGCAGGAAGAAGAAGGGTTGTGAATAGAGATGATAGGGTTTGGTATTTATAGTACAAAAGGAAGGAAATATTTCTGGCTACTCGTATGTCATGACTCACGACAAGGTCGCCGCGACTCGTGACATAGCCTAAATTCAGCATCTTGATTTCTTTCTTCTTCTTGTCTCAAGTCCTCCTCTTCACATCAATTTTTCTTTAATCCCTCTAGTCTTCAAAACTCAAAAGAAGGTATGCAACTCTTTAAAGAGAGTCTTCGAAGTCTTCCAACATTTGCCTTGTCATACAAAATCCCCTTGAAAATTAATAAAAGTGTAAATTTTCTCTTAACTCATCTTAGAGAATTTCAAGGAAAAATGCCACATTTAGAGCACAAAAGTGCATAAAAGTGAATCCAAGAAGTCCCCAAAATAACTGTATAAAATGGACTCATCAATGTTCCAGGAGATGAGGACTAGTTTATTGCACTTCATACTCTCGTGGAAAATTCCTACTATGTTTTAGGCAATCCAGTTGGTAGGGGGATTGCCGAGATAGTAATGAGGGAAGGAATACACGTAGATGAGGTGGTCAAACCTGGCTGGAGTAAGATTTCAAAGAATGCCCTGACTCCAGAAATGAATAGATTGTATCACTTTGTGACATCCAGAATATACCCAGTTACAGTTAACACGGAAGTCCATAAACATATGCTTTCATACTTATATGCAATAAAGAAGAAACTGCGATGGAATGTTGGTGATAAGACTGTGAAGACATTGAGGGAATAAAAGGATAAGACATGGTTATAAGGTTTTTGCAGTATCCTCTCGTCCCTCTATTCTAGAGCTGGAGTCACCCCACATCCCCATGACGTTTACGACCAACCAATGGGTAAGATGTGTGTGGGTTCTTTTTACAGACAATTGGCTGATATAGTAGTCCCTTCCCTTGACTCCATAGTCGCCGCCTTGGAGGTCGGTGTACAGAATTTGTTCGAAAAATCCAAGTACCAGATCGTTTTCTCATTGATGGTCCATTCCACATTGTCACATTGAAGTAAACCATTATCGTTTACCCTAGAACATGTACTAGCATTTTTTGAGAATTAACCTCCAAGGTAGAAATATTTTATAATTCACATTTAAAGATAGAATATTAACTTAAGTATTTTTTGTAGTTACAGAAAGTATTGGTAAAGCAAAAAAAGTTGGAGGACCTAATTGCAAAAAAGGTGGATCAACAAGTTCGATCGACGTAACAACTGTGACGTTCCAATTATCAAACTTAAAGATTATGATGTATCATAAAGTCATATTCGGAACCATTGAATGGTGGTCAAGGTTTTGAATGTAAACGTTTGGGGTCTTAATGCAAATTTTATAAAGAATATGAAAATATACAAATTTAATGCTTTTGGGATAGGGGTTCATTGAAATTATTTAGGAACCCTTAAGTTAATGTCTATTAAAGTCAGGAAAATAATAATTTTCCAAATCAAAGCGTTGAGAAAATGGGGAGTGTAAATGTGAGAATCAAATGATTATTGATAAGCATGCATAACATATATACATCAGTAATATTGAATATTACCGGTGTAAGCATTCTTGGCGGGAAAAACTTGAAATTTAATTTTTCACTTAAACAAATGCACAAAATTGTATACATCGGTATTCATGTCAATAGCACCGGTGTTTCTACCGGTGCTTGTTACTTAGAAAATATTTTGTGACATTGCTTTCGGGTTGAATTGCATTGTGACAAAAATTATATAAAGCAGCTTCTTTTTATGTCATTTACACCGGCATTTTTTGCACCGGTATGTGTACTTGTGCTAGGGACTTACAATATTTTTAAAGATTTCTCCCGAGTTGGTCTATATTTAAAAATCTTTGAATTAAAGCAGCTGCGTGCAGCTGCTTTCAATAAATGTACACAGTATTTTTTCATCGTTTACACCAGTCATTTTACCAGTGCTAGGGACTCAACCAAAATTTAAAAACATTGCTATCGGGTTGCAGAAATTTAATTTAAAGCATTGCAGAAATTTGATTTAAAGCAGCTACGAGCAGCTGCTTTAAAGACCATATTCACACCGGCAATTAATCATTACAACAGGTTGTACCGGTGCTGAGTACTTAGAAAAACGTTTCTCCAACGGGGCTTCTACATAAATTGTTTTACACCGGTATTAACCAATTTAGCAGTGTACAAAAAATGGGTATTTAAAAAAATGTTCAAAAGCTCAAAACCACTGCCCATGATGACTCAACACATGTTTGACAAAATTCCGTAACGAGGGAAAACCTTTTTTTTTAAATTACAAAAACCATGTTTCATGAAAGATAATGTAGTATGGCATGCTCGTGTTTATTTATTTCCTTTGTTTTGGCTAAGAAGTGTTCAACTTGGTTGGTGGTGTTATAGTTAGGGGCCATTCTATGGCCCTCTATGGGTTGTACTAGGGCGTTGATCGTGTGGGGAGGATTGCCTGAGTAAACATTTAGGAATGGTTTTGTAACTTCTTCAAATGGTTGTCTTGGAAGTTTTTGGAATGCTTGTATGACTTCTTGGGAAGGTTATGTGAGTCAACTTTTTGGCATTGTGTGAGTCAACATGTATATCATTTATGTTATATGAGTATCTCACATAAGTATGGCTCATATTATGTTATATGTTTGACCTTACTTTTCGGGATGGCTATATGACTTTACATCCTCTACATGCCACCAAAACATGGACAACTATCCACGATGAGGAAGCGACAAGAACCGCAAAAGACGGTTGTTACACCACCTGAGGAAGACGTAGGAGAGAAAAAACCACCAACCAAAAGGAATCCATTAAATATCCAATGTTAAAATGAGGGAAGACTGCAACATGAACCAATAAAGGAAGACAATATCAAAGGAGACGAAGGCGGTGGGTCTGAGGACAAACACCAAAGTTCCAAGGAAGATGCGAAGGGACCTCGAAAGGAGAGGAAAGTGAATAAAGAGGATAACAACTTGTCCAATGCGGGAGGTAGACATGGTGAGGGATTTGACAAGTTCAAGATAAAAAGTTGGTGTAGGTAGCGTGGAACAGTGACTTGTCAGTCTATTATGCTTGCGAAAGAGAGCAATCCAGTTCCTTTTTCTTTTCAGTTACATGAAAAAAAAATGAGGTTTTCACAAAGAATTGGACGGCATGGATGTCCTACGAGAATCACGTATTCTGGCACCACATCAAATTTGGGTCATGTGAACACTAGAGCAATGTCCACGACGATGTAAAGGAAGAGTCATGGAAGGATGTATTGGTGAGCTTTATCATTAATTTTGAGACTCTCCTTCTTCATTTCTCCCGTTAGAAACACATGATTAAAGTCTAGCTGTTTATATTTTTCATTACAGGCAAGCTTTATTATTGAGAACACATTGACCGAAGTTCAATTGCAAATGTTGAAGAAAGATGAGTACAAGAAGGCAAGAGACCAACATGGGAACTGGAAGACAAAGGTGGAAAATAAGTTCATACATGACATGGGCAGTGGACTTAAAAAAAATCAAAGGTTGAACCATATAAGAAGTATAAATGGATGGATGTGGAGGAATGAAATTTGTTTGAGAGAAGGCGCCAGACAAATGAATTACAGGTATTATTTACATAAAAAATAGAATAGGAAGCTATTGATATATGATTATAGGATTACTTTCTTCATTAATAATTTTTATCCTAACCCAATCCCTCCCCTTAGGCGATTCAAAAGAAGGAAACTGAATAAACATTGGCAAAGGACACCCACCACACTGAGAGGAAAAGGAATCGAGAAGTTGTAGAAAGACTTTCTGAATAGCTTAAAGAAAAGGAAAGGAAGAATCTGTCCGATCAGGGATTCATTGGGGAGGAGATTAAGAACCATTTGTAGAATAAAAAATTCAAGTCAGAACAAATGCTTGGTTACCTGGAAGCGAACAAGGACAATGATAGGAAGTACACTTCCAATGAGATCCAAAGAATTGTTGCGGACGTCGTAAGCTGTTTCAATTGCTTCGACGGTAAGAAAATTTGACATGTGTTTCGACCTTTTTTCATTCATAACTTTGCATTTTCTTTACGACACTACTGAGAATGAATGAGGAGAAAGATTGAGGGAGTTCATTGTTGCAGCCGGGTGAGGACATTCACATTAAGGCTACCAAAAAGAAGCATCACCTGGGCGGGAACAAGCGGACTTGGACTGAACTGCCTACATCAGTGGCGGTTCCTCATTTTATTCGTAGCAAGTGCGGAAACAGTTCCTCGAGCAAGCCAACACCACAGAAGAAATCATCGAATGATCAACCAGCTTTTAAGGTTATGGTGTCATACATTGAACAACTATTCAAGGGCTTCGCAGCTGCAGACGCTGTACATGTCCTGGCAGGCCTTTATTGTCCAAAGAAGTTCATTGAAAAGGTCATAGAGGTCTTCGCTGCAGTTGCACCACAGTCAGGTGGAGAGCCTAGAGATGAAGAAGGTGATGAGGTATGCCTACTTTCTTCTTAATTAATTTTTACATCTTCAATTCTTTAGTGAGGAGTAAATAATTTCCGCAACAATCTAACTTGCAAGATGGTGAAGATGTTACTTTTTACGTCAAAAACATTGTTGGTAAGAAGCACATGGTCACACATGGATTATGAAAAATCCCTCGTCGTCAGCATAACCAGCAAGGAGGTTTGGCTCGTGTTAGATTTTGCGAGCTAGTCTACCATCCTAGGGTTTGATTTCCCTCAGCAAACCTCCAATTCGACAATGTTGGGAAGGCACTAGATAGCGTGGTCGATTGGCCTGTCTCTTTGATAGGAAAGGGTAATGAACAACCTAATGAGAAAGATCTTGAAGATAACTACAATGAATTACGCGGCGACAATTCGGAGATTCAGATTCTCAGTAATGATGAGGTAAATGATATTTCCACACTTTCAATATCATTTTCATAAAACATAGAATCACACGTGGTGCTGGCCAAAATTATTTAAAATGATTTTTGGAACATGTTATGGAGGGTACTTCTTTCGGCAGGCAATCCCACTCGAGCATCAATTTCAGGCCGTCACCAAGAGTGAAAATTGGTCAAAAGCGACCAAAATAGGTGCTTTAATATACCACACCCACTTGATTTTCAAGCCCTAACTTTAGAAATATGACTGACTCGTAAATGCATTTCCTGTTAGTTGTCCATCCCCAGATTCACAACAAGCAAAACTTGAAAGATTTCCCGATGATGGAGAGATTCATCATTAATTGCTATGCGGCTATCATGGAAATGATAAAAAAAATAATGGCTGCATGTTCTTCCTGATTTTCAATCCGTTAACCTTTGAAGTTAAGTGGAGGAATGAAGTGGGTAGAGATGTACTGGTCGAGTTCTGCAAGAAGCTCGTAAATAGCAACTCGATGACCTGGATCGATAATGCACAAATAGATGTGTGGATGGGGTTAGTTCCTGACCTTAAATATTTACTAGTATTTTTAATCAATAAGGATTTAATGCTTTAGTTTTCCTTTCTATAATAGGGAAAAGGTGTACAGATCAAATGTCGGCCACATCCAATTTTACCCTTCAAGCAACGAAAACTTGATCGATATCAACAAGGAGGTCGAACAACATTTCAACGATATCTGGAACACAATGGCTATAACAGAGGCTGAGTTCTACATTGCGCCCTTCCTAAGAATGTAAGGCTTTCCCCTAGTTTACCAATTACGTTTCTAACCTCTTCCATTCCATTGCTTAATTTATTTCTTTTTCCCGCAGCAATCATAGATACCTTGTCATTATCCATCCAAGTACGGATAAGGTTTTTACACTAGACACGCTAACGAAGGGTATCAAAACAACTAACATGATCGAGAATAGGGTGATTTCAAGGTATTACGGTCAATAAATTTGATAATATACTACTCTAATTTCCCCAAAGAACTTGACATTTTAATTTACTTTCATGACAGACTTGCTTGCATGTACCAAAGGTAGAAGAGGAAGACGAAACCAAGTCCCGACTACACATGAAGTATCAAGAATATAAAAGTAAAACATTAAATCCTACAAATCAATTTCTGAAACAACATTTGATAACGAAACATTTGTGACAAATTGTGCCATTTCCATGCAGTACCAAACTCAACTTGGTTCGTGGAAATGTGGGTACTCTGTCATGCTGTTCATGGAAGAATTGGTTCTTTACACAACGTCAAACAATATCCTTGAGGTAAAAATCACTTGGAACAAACATACTAATTCTTAATTACTACCATTATAACTATAAATATCACATACAAAATTGTACAATAACATTATAACTGTAAATATCACAGATCTTCCCAAAGGGCCAAGGGTCATACCATATTTACAAAATACAAGTTGTGGCGGAAAGATGGTGTGGGCGCGAATCAATGAGCACCAACAACAGGCAAATACTTCATTGCAACTGCTGGATGACAAGAAAAACATTTTAGGTTGATTAACTTTTGTGATTAAAAATATAGGGTTTGTGTGGTCGGTTTAAGGTCTAATTCTCAGACAAATTGTGTGATTTTTTAGATTTATGTGCATACAAGGTTCTTATAGATTAAGATTAATTCGTGACTTTCGCGATCAATACTTTCATACATTTGTAGTTGCTTACAATTCGTTAGGTTCAATTTATAGTAGTCTCGATTCACTTTTTTAGCTGTAAATGCCCCAGAAAATTATCTGGGATGACCTACCAAGAAACAAATAGCTCGTTACAAAAAATAATACAAAGTTACACAGGTAGAATTCCAAATAACGGTGTAAGAAAATATACACTGAAAATTGAGTATTTTAATACAGGTGTAACCTCGAATTGAAATAAAACTAGAAATTTAATTAAATTACTAGTACAAAAAAACCCTGATACAATCGCAATATGCCGGTGTAGCTTTATTCTTCGTCATATCGATGCAAGTGTATTTTAACACTATACACCGATACTGATCCCAATACCGGTGAAAATGTACAATACTAATATACATCGATATTCTTCACTGTACCGGTACAATTGAGGTTGTGCCCCCCAAGCATTTGAAACATAACTACACTGGTAATTACTGTCTACACTAATATAGAATTTTGCAGTTTCTCATTGTAAACATTGTATTCGTACTCCTGGAACCGACACAATATACCGTTGCATAACATTTATACCTTGGTATTCTCCTATCAGTGCCTTAGAAATAACAAGTACACCGCTATACTTACTCACCGGTGTTTTGGGGGAGGTATTTTTCTTATGCAATTACGGGAAAATACTTATACAATTGACCATGTCCTGCAGTGGTGTATCGATATAGGAATGGTATCTATTGGACTAAGTGGGCATCAATGTCTACCATATCTCAGCTATGTTCGATGGTTGGTAGGAAATTTAATTTCCGACATCGGCATATCATTTTTAATCAATTGGTAAAAGTAAATTTTTATATAAGTTGACAATATTGACCATTTTTCTTGTAACATACATTCAAATGTATTGTAAGGCTAAAGCAAATTATAACTTTCAAAATCGATCATCCTAAATGGTAGCCATGTGATGTTGCAACACAAATTGGAGCTTGGGATGGTTTGAAAGGTAATTGTTCAATTTATCATATTTCATCATTGGATTTTTGCTCCTTTAATATGAATGGCATGATTTATACTAACCCATGATATGATATTTTATTTAGATGTTGTAATGTTTCATTTTTCATAGTTTAATTGCTAAATTTTTGCTTGTGTTCATTTCGTTGTCAGGGTTTGAAAATAATAGAGACATGAATTAATTGAAAGTATACTTTCCCTATTGATAGGGTTTTTTTATGAATGAATTCATTGTTTATCCTCTAATCACACAAATTTTGGGTATCAAAAGTTTGCAACTCAATTCATTATGCATGTATTTACCAACGATGTGTGGGAAAATGCATGTAATGTATATTGTCCTATAAGAAGCGTCGGGGATGGGGGGCTCCTAGATCAACGTATTTCTTGGAACCATCACCACAAACCTAACCTCTCCAAGTGCCTACAAAAAAATGACAGGGTTGTTCCCCGGGAGAAAGCTCCAACGACCAAGCTAGGACTATTATCTTTTCTATTATTTCTTGTTTTGAATCACTTCATTACTTGACTTGTTTCCGTGTGTATTTATTTATAAATGTTAGATCATGCGATCATGGCTCACTTGTTTTCCCTCCTCTCTCCTAGATTGTGGTTTCGTGGAGGGTGTTCATGTTGCGATGTTTTTCTGTTGTCCTAAACGAAGTGCACTGCACGCTTAACAAACTGATTTTTCCCTCCAAGGTTGTAATCTTTGGCATAGTGAGGAAAAAATATTTATCAGATTGGGAAGTCCATACAGGAGCGATGCTCCCGTAGAAAACACATAAAAACTTGTCAATTTGGTTTGTAGTTAGTTGTGTAGCGAAAGATGATTTCATGATAAAAATGTGGGAATAAGTTGATGTTTTCCCGTAACTTTGGGTGGTGTTTACAAGTGGCCCAAAATGTAGGGGAATTTTGACATATAAATTGACTGGTGTATGAAATAATTATTGCTAGGTGTTGAGCAAAGCTGTGTGTCTAACCGTTATAAACAAAGTTCTCTTTCTGAGGTTAAATGTACTTTGGAAATATGGTGAACCAAGGCAAGGGCACTAATATTGTAAATACCTTCAACTACATAGTTTCCTTGAGAGAGTCATTTGTATTAGAATAGTTGTGAGGTTAGGATACTTTGTGTTGGTGATAAGGTGCGGGTCCCTCCATCTGTGTTTGTTAGTGTATAGTAACATCATTTGATGTATGACCTTACCTTGCCTGTCCCAGATTACATTATGGGCATGTAAGAGGCTTATGTTGTTGCACCTGTCTAACTGCATTCTCAAGGGTAGCCATTTTAGTATTACATTTGGTGATGTTGCATCAGATCTAATGCAACACTTTTTCAAGATTTAGATAACAATTTTCAAAAGTTTAATTAACACTTTATACGCTATTGTTCATTTTAATAAGTGTTGCAAGAAAAGTGTTATGATAACTCTAATTTGTATCAATGTCTATGGGATTATACAATGCCTTGTATAGGTTTTTCGTCCATTTTTATTTTCCTCTTATCTTTACTAAGTATTTATGGGCTAATATTCACTACTATAATTGTCTAGATAAATAGGAGTATGACAGGTTGAAAGTGAACAAATGAGATTTTGTCGATGAAAAAAATATTTGGGCTCCGATATCGTTGCTTATCTTTTGTATATGGAAAAATTTGTAGTTATTTGTTGCATCTATAGGTCATCGCAATTGAAAATCATACTACACTTTCACTTCATTTTTATCACATGTTTGCTTAGGAATGAAATAACTCTGCATCATGAGAGATAGATAGCTTGAAGCCGGAATGGGAACCGCAGCATCTAACAAATATTGTAATTCAAACAAACATGCATATGAACGGCCTCAACAAAAAAGTGCAGAAAATTTCACACATGAAAATCAATGCTATGATCATGAGCAATATTCTTAACCTTGAGAGCAATATTCTTATTCTTGAAACTGGATCAATAAATACCAAGCGTTTGATCAACCTGACAAAAATCACAACAATCTTTGACACGTTTAAAATCTTCATGTTACAATTTTTTCCTTATATATACGACTCTTTTTGTATCAGTGCTGGCCCAAATTTGTTGCCCAAATTTCTTTCTCCATTTTTAGTACTGTGGTCTTTTCTCTTCCGAGCAGAGCTGGATCGCATTCTCCTTTACTTACTTTTATTTTTTCACACTTAACTATACATAAAATAATTTCAAATTATACAATAATCAATTACAAAAGACATGAATCAGTTTAATTGTGACTGCATTTTTTATATAAGAATAAATATTAATGTGAAGTGATGCAGATATTTGAACTAATGTAAAAACATGAAACACAAAAAATAAAATAATAATATTTAATTAGTGATTCATGTACCTGGATTTTTCTGAGATTCCTTGGCATCTTTCAACTGTCGATTAAGCTTGATATTTTCAAGATTCTCCTCATCAAATTTATGTTGAAGCTTAATGACCTCTGAGTCATTAGTTTCTAGGATTTTAAGATCTTTCTTCTCTTTCTTGACGGCTTGCTTAGGATTCTTCCTATTGTCAGAAATATCTTGTTTCCAAACTGAGACATCAGCAAAAAGCTAGGAATTATCATTCTTTACTTCATCTTTCTTGGTAAGCGAGAAGAAAATATGATCAATACCCTTTTTTATCGCCAAATCCAAATCCAAATCCATCTCCAGTATTTAGTTTATCTTAGCTATTTCAATATCTTTATTATCCTTTGTCACCTCTCCAATTACCGAGGTATCCAACATTAACATACTAAGTAAAAAGGAGTGATGTGTTTGCTTTTCATCCACCTCAATTTCTTTCTTCTCAGCCCACTCATGTTTCTGTTTTACTTGTACTTGAAAATATTCCGCTAAACCTTTCAACTTATTCACCATCTCATCTTTCTCATTTGGGCTATTATTTAACCATTCCCGATCGCTGCCATATTTATGGAGCCACTACACTTCCATGATAGACTTCAAGTTCTTCCCATACCCATTACTTTTTTAAAGTTTTTTCCTTTCCTCCTTATGCTGCCCATCAAAAGGTTATCTTGCAGTAAGACCAAGGTCTTCAACAATTTCATCATTTTTATTCCTCAGTAATATATTATAATCAGTTTCATCAGTACTGGCTAGTAACTTGTAGGACAACGATGACGCATTAAGTCACTATCATCAGGATACAAATATATGTCCATATTTTCTAGAGTTTCCATCCAAACACTAACAAGAAGAGATATGTTTTCACAAAAAAAGACATCATCCGGAATATATTCATCATCAATTTTTGGACGACTCTCGATGTAAGCAATCGAGCTCCTCACAATATTAGTAACCAGGCCTTCATCTCCAATGATATGTCTCCTGCCAAGCAAGGCTTTTTCAGCATTCGAAGAATTGTAGTTTAAGCTCTTCAGCCTTTCCAATGCGCTCTTGATTGCGTCTTCAATTTTTGTGTATATCTCGTAATATATTTGATCTTCTTCATTAACCACAATATCCCCAGATTAAGATCTTGGAGAAACCTCATCATCCTTTATGTTACCCTTTTTAAAGCTATTTTTGAGACTTAGAGTTCTCTTCCTTTATCTTTATATTCCTTTTTTTAGAACCAGCAATTTCTTGGAAAAACTTGAGCTGAAATGTTTATAAAAAAATCCATTAGTTACGACTTTGTGACAATTAATTAAAAAAATTAGTAACTATCTAGTCATAACTAATAAACTAAATGTTAGGGCTAACTTGAAATTATGTATTTATTGAACTGTTGTTATTAATGAATGATATCTTGGAAAAAGTGTGCCACAAGATCTATTTTTTTCCTTCTGTTTTCATGGAAACTTTATTCTTGAGGGTACGTCTGAATAGCTGTCATATAATTAAACTAATGTCAGGTTGGTTTCAGACCACCCATTTAGACATATAAGTTTTTCAAACTTCAGCAATAAATTAATGGCTAAAATTTTGCTCGGTCATATTATAAGAGTAGTCTTTCTTTCTATCTAATATGGACTTAACCAAAAACATCTTGATCATGAAAGAAGACATTATATTGTTGGACAAAAGTATTGAAAGTCTGAACAATCCCGAAACTTTAGAATGGTTTCTTTAATCAGTAACGGATCCCTTCCTCTTAAATTTTGTTTATATAAGGAGCTTAGGTGTTGGAGAGCAGTTTGGCCACATTAAACTTAACATAGGGGGTGTGGGATTTAAAGTGTGGAATCATCTCCATTTATCTCCTATGCTCTTTCTTTCTAGCTTTTTCCATCCTTTTGTAAAAGTCCAAATGTTTCTTGGACAGATTGGATTAGATGAATTTTATATGGATATTATTTTAGTGAAATGATTAGGGGGACTAGTATATTTCTTTACTCATCATAATGAGTGCCTGAATTTTGGGGGGAAAATACTGAGTTAAATTTCTAATAACTATTATATTTTTAACATTTCACATCATAGTTTTGTTTTGCAAAACATAATTTATGAGGCTGTAAAATGCACAAAATGAGTTTGTTTGATTATTTTTAATTTTTAAATTATCTTTAATTACTAACGGTGGACTAATATTCGGAACTATACTTGTCTAGATGACAGACAGTATCATAAGTCTTAAAAGTCGGAATGATATTTTGTACATGAAAAAAGTATTTGGATATAAAAAATTAGAAATTAAATTGTGTATATGACAACATATTTGAATGAAAAACACTTTATAGAGTATAAATATAATGAGATTTTTTATGTGACAAAATATTTGATAACAAATAATTTATGGGAACTAGAAGAAGTAAAAAATATTAAGGAATATTTCCATAATCTCATTCCTTTATATGTTCGTAGACTTTTCAACTGCAGCAAAAGTAAACTTTTATTATTAAATATTTTAGAAGCATTGCTTCCTCTCATTTCTTTCACCACGTCTAATATTACTTAGTGCAAGAGTATTTAAGGATTGCAAATAGTATTTACTAGATGCAAAAATAATATTCTGAGCAAATGATAATTAACTTTTACCAATCGAATTCTCCATTATTGGTGTGTTAGCATCTTTTATAATTGATGAGATTGTGGTGCTAATCTGAGGCAAAATCTATTTTTGACAATGTATTTACTTAGAAATGTATACTCCCTCTGTCCCTCTTTTAATATCTTACTTCCTCTTTTGTCACTATTCAATGATGATTTTATAATTTTAATATCTTAAATTATATTTAAAAATAAATTATGAAAATTAAATATTCTAAAAATATGTGTTGCGATGAATGT
>JAULKK010292260.1:0-13245 GCA_032355705.1 Rubia peregrina
CCGATTCGAGTTCTTCACTATTTGAAGAGTCATCCTGGTCAAGTTTTATTTCTATCTTCACATAGTTTGTTACAGTTTCCTGCTTATTGTGATTTTGATTGGGCTGCATGTCCCATTACACGACACTCTCTTTCTGGGTACTTTGTGATGATTGGTGATTCCCCGATTTCATGGAAGACCAATAAGCAACCTTCGATTTCTCGTTCTTCTGCTGATGTAGAGTATCGTGCTATGACTGTTACTTGTTGTGAGTTGTTATGGCTGAAGTCTTTGCTTCGGGACTTAGGTTTTGTGCAATCTGCTCCTATGCGACTGTTTTGTGGCAGTCACTCTGCTCTTTACATTGCGGCAAATCCGGTGTTCCATTAATGTATGAAGCATATAGAGGTTGATTGCCATTTTTCCGTAATCTTGTACAGTCTGGTACTCTTGTTACCCATCATATTCGCATTTCTAATCAACTTGCGGACTTGTTGACCAAAGCTCTCAGACGGAATCAGTTTCATTCATTACTTGGCAAGTTGGACATTTTTTATCCCTATGCTCCAACTTGAGGAGTATTAAGAAATATCAATATTATATGAATATGAATTGTAATTATAATTAGATTATATTTCCTTTTCCTAATTTGTATAGGTCTTTTGTACCACTATATAATTTACACTGAGATCATGAATACAACTAGCACACATTATTACCCTTATTTTCTACACCCACCCATGACACTAGATTTTGGTTTTGAGTATTAACTAATCACCTACAAATGGCCTACTTGGCTACACAAAAAGAGAGAGAAGCAAAGTACCATATGGACTTAGAGCATGTACAATGGGGATCAGATCGGCTGTAATTAAAAATTGAGATGGTATCAGGACCGAAAACCCCCACAGTGGGGGGCTCAGAACGGGCTGCATTCAATCAGTCCGCCCCTCCGGCTCCTCTAACTGAGCCCACCCCAAGTCAGAAATTGGCAGACAACGTACATGGGTGCAGGGCCCGCGCATCCTTTGACCCAGGGTGCCACGTGACACCTTATTTTTGAGCCATGTGCCACCCTATTATTAAGCCAAGTGGTTGCACCCTATTATTGAGTCACGTGGCACCATTGTCCCCCATTACTTCTTTTATTTTTTTAAAAACTTATTGGGACACGTGGCCCAATCAGATGGTGCCACGTGTCCCAACCAATTTTTAAAATAAAAAATAGGTTTTAAAATTCTGAAAAATAAATTTTCTATTTAAAATCCAAAAAATGGGAAAAATTCGTTTAAAAAAATCTGATTTTTTAAAATATAAATTAAATTTTGGTTCTTTTTAAAAATCAAAATTACATTCTTTAAAAATTATATTGATCGTTTTAATTATGGTTCATAAAATAAATTTTAAAAATTGAAATTCATTTTGAAAATTAAATTTGAAAAAAATCCAATTCAATAATTATAGGTGTATTATTAAATTTCATATTTCAATTTATTTTGTTAGGTAAATTTATTTGAATTAAATATTAAAGGTAAAAATAATGAGTAGGATAGAGAGAATCAAGTGGGTTCCATAGAGTTGTCTCAAAGGGGTCTCAACCATTGTAGAGGGAAAAATGGAGTGATTCAGTTGTTGTCTCAATTGCTAAGTTGGAAGAGAGAGGTTGATTATTTAATTAACTGAGATCACAAGAAGTGTTTCAGATGAGTCTCCCCATTGTACCCGGTCTTATGGCCAAATTGGGTCTTTAACTAAATGTTTCTCATCAAATCTTCCTAATATGACTTGTGAAAAGCTATATCATCCCGTGATTTTCGGCCATGGGCAGTTGGGCACCATTGTGGCACTCCAGATATACATCAAAGTAATTGATCCAGTAGATCTTTATGATGTACTTGAATCATTCAGTTCAAATCGCCTTCTTGTAATTCCTAAGATCTTATTTCATTTGTTTTTTTAAAGAGAAGTCACAGACGTGCAATAAATATTCTTTTTTTAAAATGTGATTTTTTTAAAGGATCATTTTAGGGATTTGATGGTAAAATGGAGTTTATTCTATAATTAATAAAGTTGAGGATGCAATTTTTTTCACAGGAAGCACAATCTTCCTCTACAAATTGAATCTCGTCACCAACTAGTACAGGTCTCCATGTCCAAAGACTTCTCTTTATTGCAATCTGACCAACACTGTTGATCTGACTATAGTTATTGGAATACGTACAAATGGCATCCTCCTCGGTTTTGGATTTAGCCCTGCTTCTTCTCGGTGTTACAAATTCCGGTACTCTTTCTTCACACTTTTTACCCGGACTCCGGTCTTAACACTTCTTAATCAAAGAAGAGAACATCCATAAAAAACATCCACCGTAAATTGATAATTGAGCGATTCCTCATTCGACGGGTATTCAGCATTTCATGCATTTTATGAAATGGGTTGAAGCACCACTTCCCATGGGAGGTGGAGGTGGACCAGAGTGGTGTGCTCGGTATATAAAGGCGGTAATGAATATATGTGGGCCGTTTTTGGGTGTTCTATAGAACCAATGATATTGCGATTTCAATAACTTATGAATGACTTTTAGGACATGGGAACTTTCCCATTTTTCTCTCTCTTTGTCGGTGATATGAAGGCTTCGTGCCTGCTCATCTTACACGAGCCTTGTGCATTACAGGACCCATGCCCCCCTAGTACCTTCTTTATTCAAACACTTTTTCATTCAAATCATATTTCCTTCTAACCACAAACACGAGACTCGATCTTAGACTCAACAATCAACCAGAGTTTCACTCAAAAACATAAACCGGCAAAAATCAACTACAAAGAACATCAAAACAAAACAAGGAAAAACACCAAATTTTTATTGTCGTCCTCACGACTTATTCTTCATGCATTCTAATTAAAACAAACCTACCACTAGGTCTGCGGAGTTTCCATTTGCGACTCCACTCATGATGACATCTTTGTGAAAGATCTCCACAAAGTGCCAGCCTTAATTTCATGCTTTTTGTCCACAATAGAGAGTGTATGTCAATCTTCAGCTAATGTTGAATATTTAGCCACTTTCTCGGGTTTAGGAGGTGGCCTAGGAGGTTTTAAGTCCTTGCCACTCTCCACCAATCGCTGCAAGTTAGTGAGCATAGAAAAGCAATTCATACTAGAAAGATCATTACTAAACTCATGCATGACATATGTATCAACAACATTATTATCACAATCAAAGTTCAAGGTGTACTTTTTCTCCTCACTCTCATCAAGGCACTCATTATCCTCAATCATGCAAGAATCGTCATATTGAACAAATTCATCACACAAAGTTATACCATTGCATGCAAGAGAAGAAATGGGTGAGTCATGCTTAGACTTGTAAATTTCAAAACCAACCTTGTCAACATCATTCTCTAGGGTTAGTGTTCCCAAATGGACATATACTTTGGTCATTGATTTTTTTAAAGAATGGTCTCCCCAATAAAATTGAGGGTGCACCTCCATCGTGCACTACATCAAGGACATAAAAATTCACCGGGAACACTAGATTTCCTACCTTAACGATAACATCATTAACTATACCTCTAGGGCTATCTTGGGAATGGTCGGCTACTTGGACAATCACCCTAGAGTCCCTAAGTTCACATATGTTAAGATTCTCATATAGGCTAAATGAGATAACATTGATAGAGGCACCTAAGTCAACCATAACATTCTTCCCCAATTTACCTTCTAGAGAAATAGGGATTGAAAACCTTCCGGGGTCGTTACACTTTTGAGATATGTTCTTATAAGCTAAAGTGACTACTACCCCTATTTTCAATTGACCTAGTTCCCTAGTTGGCTTGTTCCTTCTTTTAGTGCAAGCATTTTTCAAGAATTTAGCATATGAGGAAACTTGTTCAATGACATCAAAAATGCTAACCTCAACCTTCTCGAAGACTTGGTGAAGTTTAGCTTCGTTGGTTGCCACCTTTGACCTTCCTCGTTGAGCACTATGAAATGGCGGTGATGAAGGGTTGACCCTTGCCTCAGTGGTGGGGAGCTCTTTTGAGGGCTCCTCCTCAATTACTATCTCTTTTTCTTTGAGATTGACCATGTTGCTTTATCTTCCCCCTCCCCAGTGTCGTTAAACAAGAGAGGAGGACGGTTAGGGGTTAAAAACATAATTTATAATGTTGCTCTCGTTCCTACTTCTATACTACCAAGAATGGTATACATTGGCAAGTACCGGGGTCGTCCACAGAGATGTCAGGAATATAGTAATTTAATAAACACATGTTAGGAATAAACAGTGTTGTGAAAATAACCATTAGGGGGGATTTTCAACTATCAACTACAAACATGCAATAAACGGAATAAACTATATAAACAAGCACTCGGGGAATATTTACGTAACATGATTAATGTTATTTCGATCACAAATTTCATCAAATACGAGAACTTAGCCCTATTCTAGTGTTTGTGTCACGTGGTGCGGGCAATGGTAAAAAAATTCCACCTATCTGTCACATATAGGTACACGTATAAAATCTTCCATCAGCCTCACCTCCGCAACTAGAGGAGTGCAACAACGGCTACAACACATTGTGCAGGTCTAGTTCTCCCCCATGCGATTAAGACCCAGGAGGAACACCACGAAAGAACTACCCCTAGGCCTACAGAAGAAAATGAAGTAGCCATCTTATCGATGGCGTCTAGGATCAACAAAATAATCCTAGTTTGCTAGCTACTCTATCTCTACCTGCAACCCTTCGAACCTCTTTGGCCGGCTAACTAGATGCATGGTCGATCGTGATGATTAACAACGGTAACCTTCGTGCACACGCCCAGTTTCACACTATTGCACCCCAAGCGCATCTAGGTTTCCTTAACCGTGGAGTAGCAACAATAATGCGCCAACATGAAAGTAGACATAATTGTGTGCCAACAAAGTGTGACTTTTATGCAATTCACAAGAATATTAAGAACAAACCAACATAATGATCACAAAACACATAGAATTAGGTAGATAAAAAATCTCACAAAAAACATCAACACGTGAATACAAATATAATCCCCAAGCTAGATCCCCACTCCCTAAGCATTAAACTCAAGAATTTCATTGAATTCAACACTTTTAGGCAAAAGAAAGATGAAAAGAAAAGAAACTAGAGAGAAGTGAGAGTGCTTTCTCTCTCTATCCACCTACTAAGATCTAAAAATAAGCATAAACTTAAACCTTACTAGACAAAAAGGTCCATATATATAGTAGTAAGGAATTGGGTCTAAAAATAGGCCCAAAAAGTTGCCAAAAAACTAGCAGCCTCCAGGTGTCCGTGTCAGGCGCACCCCGTGTCACTAGGCGCTGGCTGCCGGTCGGGTCCTCATTTTCTTGTTTCTGATTCGTGCCATGCATCGTTTCGCACACCCTATCGGTTGGAACCTTTTCTTGCTTAGTACTTTGGCACGCCCCACGTTATTCTTCACACCTCGTGGGTTGTTCTTGACATTTGTGACTTGAAATGACACGGGATGTGTAAAACATAATGTACTCCCCCCCATACTTAGCCATTTTTGGGTGAAAAAAAGGGGAGACTCGTGCCAAATTTTGGCACGGCCCATGCCAAGGCCTCCAAAAATGGGTCGTGATAGTTGGTGCGGGCTCTGCTAGATTTTGGTCCACACCAAGCATGTGCAGTTCACCCCAGCCTTGGCTTGCTCGTATAGCTAACTTCTTCGAGCCGTTACGGGTAAACCTTTGGTCTGATTTGGAAGTTCATGTAGTCTATTTTATAGCGCTCGAGAAGAAAAATCCACTGGTGATATCCTCAAGTGCTGATTTTTCTCAAATTTTTCCCAAAACTCTGTGCAACCTCGGACAAAGATCCCTCTGCTTCTTCTTTGGCCTTCTTGAACTTTGACTCCTCCTTTTTTTGGTCCCAATTCCTTCTACTACCACGATTTGAAGTTTGTGGCCTTTGATATACTACCATCCTTGCAAATGGCCTTTGATACCTTCTACCATTATTGTGAATGGCCTTCAAATATCCAGTACAACCCTCGCGGATGGTCTTCCACCAAAAGGAAATGAAAAAGAACCCACAAGCAACCCACTAATGAGATCAAAGAGGAAGATTTAGGCGCCCGTGAATAACAAGTGTCCATTAGTCTCAATTAAATCTACAAAATGCGGGATTTAGACAAAAAAACCAAAAGTGATAGTCTAAACCCTTTGTTGTTCAAACATAACTAAAACTAGCAATCAACCATACAAAAGATGATAATAACTGTGTTAAATGCATCGGATAATGCATGCATAATGGGGCACATCATAGCTTTCCGCAAATTTGTCATCCTCTTGCACGACCTCCTTCTCGGCTTCACGTACCTCCTTCTCACTTCTCAATTTCAAGGCACTCACATTGCATGAATTTACCTCGGGTTATAATGGTAGATTTTTGGATTCTCTAGCCTCAAGCCGGCTCATCAAAGTGGCAAGTTGGCCAACTTGCACTTCAAGGTTCTTAATACTTGAAAAGGCTCTTGTACTGAGTTCCTCAATATCCCTCTTGAAGCATTACATAATGACAAGAAGACCACGTTGTACAGTGGGTCTAGACATTCGGTGTTGAGTGCGACTTTGAAAATTATGAATTTGAAGGTCAAGTTTGAGTGGACTGATAAAGGGATGACGGAGACACTTCAATTAATTAAGGAATTGCTTCTCAGGGGTAATCTTATGCCTGATAAATCAGTGAAAAGAATTCTCTATCCAATGGGAATTGAATTGGAAAAAATCCATGCATGCCCAAATGATTGTATGTTGTATAGGGGAAAGGATGATGAGTTACAAGAAAACTGTCGGGTGTGCAATAAGTCAAGGTAAGAGATAAAGCAGGGTGACCTAGCTGTGGGCACAGAAGTTGGGTCGGGATCAAAGAAGAAAACACTGGCTAAATTTTTGTGGTATCTCCCAATCATAACACGCTTGAAGAAATTTTTTGCATGCAAGGAAGACGCCAAGTTATTGCATTGGCATTTTAAAAGAGTTAAACTTGACGATGATGTGATTCGGCATGCGTCAGATGGTGAGCAGTGAAGATGCTAGATACCAAGTACCCTGAGTTCAAGGGAGATCCCCTACATTAGAGATTAGACCTATCAACTGATGGAATAAATCATGTTGGTAATATAAGTATCACACAAAGCTCTTGGCCTGTGATGTTAGTGATCTATAACTTGCCTTCCTGGTTTATGATGAAACGTAAGTATGTGCTACCGTCGTTGATGATTTCAGGGCCAAAGCAACCCGGTAATGAAATAGATGTTTACCTTTCTCCTATTATTGATAATTTACTGACTTTGTTCAATGATGGAGTCCACGTGTACGATGATAGTGTGAATGATACTTTCTTATTGAAGGCTTTATTCTTTTGCACCATAAATGATTTTCCTACATATGGCAATTTGTCTGGATACTTGGTGAAGGGGCATTATGCATACCCTATTTGTGAGAGGTCAACATGTTTTACTAAATTGAAGCATGGATGTAAAACTGTTTATCAAGGGCATAGGCATTTCCCTTCTGAGGGCCACCTGTGGCAATCTGCAAAGCAGTGGTTCAATGGTGAAATAGAGGAAAGAGGACCGCCTATTCCATTATCAGGTGCTAATGTATTTGATAGGGTTATAAACTTGCCTAATGATTTTGGTAAGGGGAGATAAAAGCAGCTATTGAAGCCAGTTGGAAGAAATGTTCATTTTTTAGACTGCCTTATTTGAAGTATTTGGAGGTCAACCACTAACTTGATACACATTGAGAAGAACGTTTGCGACTCGTTAGTGGGTACACTTTTGAATACCCCTGGTAAGACTAAAGACAGTTTGAAGTCTCGACTTGATATGGTCGAAATGGGTATTAAGAAGAGTTTGGGTCCCGTGATGAACGGTGACGAATGTTACCTCCATCTCCTCTTGCTATTCAATGTCTCATTCATAGAAAAAAAACATATTGTGAGACCATGAGTAGTGTTAAGTTTTCTTGTGCTTATTCGTCCAACATTAGTTCTTGTGTTTCTTTTAATGAGTTAAAGTTGGTCGGTATGAAATCCCATGATTACCACAACTTGATGCAAGAATTGAATGTCATAGCCATACGGGTGTCACTACCCCCCCCCCCCATGTAAGATTGTGCATTACAAAGTTTTGTTTGTTCTTCAAGAGTACTTGTGCTAAGATCATCATTGTTGCAAAAATTGATCATTTACAAGCGATGATTGTGGAAGTTTTGTGTTGTATGGAGATGTATTTTCCTCCATATTTCTTCGACATAATGGTACATTTGATTGTTCATTTGGTGAGGGAGATTAAGTTTTGTGGCCCTGTATTCTTGAGATGGATGTACCCTTTCGAGCGGTATATGATTTTTTAAAAATATTTTGTGAAGAACAGGTACAAACCAGATGCAAGTCTTGTGCAGCCTTATGTGGCAGGGGAGACGATTGCATTTTGTACTGATTATTTGAAGGAGGTTGATTATGTTGGTGTTCCGAGACCCAGACACGACGGAAGGCAAGAGGGCCAAGGGGTAAGACATGGTAAGTTGTTCAGCCCGACGGCTTTAGATTGAAATACGGTGAACCTTTATGTTCTTCGGAACCACAAGGATATTGTCCCCTACATTGAGATCCACATGGATGAAATAAGAATAGGAAGCCCAAATTTGAACGAAGCACAAGTTCTGAGATGTCACACTTCCACATTTTCTAATTGGCTACGATCCCACGTGGAGATCAAGTCTCATCCTGAAACAGTGAAGTGATTATCACACAGAACTCTTGGTACAATGCTTTCTTAAGGGGGTTACGATATCAACATTTTTACATTCTTTCTGAAATGGTTGGACTATAATGGAGTGTCGTAGAACAGTGGCGTTACGCTTGTCTCAGAATCATTACATTTTGGAAGTAGCCGTGATAACATTCCTATTTACGCTAAAAATTATTACTTTGGAATCATGTTAGAAATTTTGGAGATTGATTATGTTATTTTGCGAGTCCCCGTATTTAAATGTCAATGGGTTGATGTACATAGTGGTCTAAGAAGTGAGCCAGTGGGATTCGCATTGGTCGATAGAAGTCGAGTAGGTTGGCGAGATGATCCGTTCATAATCAAGTTTTCTATGTCAAAGATCCCATAGACCCTAGATGGGAGATTGTTGTTGAACGAGAAGATTATGTCATTTTTGGGAAGAATGGTGTGATGGCTATTAATAATGAGGACATTGTGCTCGAAGAGGATGACACAACTTTGTCTACGTATTTGGGTCGCACAGATCTTGAGGAAGGAATTTGGGTTGATTTACGCGGTAAGATGAAGAAGAATAGAAGGCCAAAGAAGAAGAAGCCAACAAGGAAAACAATAAAGGTACTCTAGTTGCTTCTAGTTGTTGTTTTGTTTATTTTGACATTAAGTCCAAACTGAGTTCCGGACTCGGAACTACGTGAATGCCTATGGTCAATTTCACATTTGATGGTCTATGGGAGGCATTTGATCAATGATAAGGTAATGACAACCTCATAATTTCCACGTTCTTAATTCAATCCCAAAATACATCCATCACATTGTAAAAGGTTTTATTTCAATTCAAAAATTAGGGGGAAAATGACTATAACTCATATATGTCAACTTTAAAATACATCCATAAACTAAATTCAAGATTATTGATACAAAAAAGTTGCTAACATCCATCCATGTAAATGTCCAAGCAAACCAAAAGGAATTACAGTGAGAAAGTTCTAGATGACCGAGACCGCGATGTAAATGCAAATTGATGTTCAAATGCACGTTACCGGCTCTCTAACATCCAAACACGCTCCCAAAGTTGGAAAACCTCACTCCTCATCCACTTGTAGCAAGTCTTGAACCCTGTCACGAATACTGGATCTGATTCCTCTTTATCAAAACAAGAAAAAAATTAGATAAAAGGAATTTGGAAATAATGTAAGTATGTAAATTTATAATTTTACCTTGTTCTTCAATCCTCGATTTCTTTCTTTGGTCTGTGACTTCTTCATTTTTGTGATACAATTTTTGTTTGATTAAGATCCACTTCTTATTCAAGAAATATTTCTTGTCAAACCACTTCACCGGCTTCTCCTCGCCATGGAACGTCATTTCTGGTTCACTCTTCAACATCAAAATAATCAAATTCCCATAAAGGTGACTTTTGAATACTTTTTTGCAGTGGTAACCGTAAGAATATTTTTAAAATTTTGACTCCCCGGGTTGATTCTTCTACCCTCCATAATGTAATTGAAAGTCATAAGAGTGGTATAATTGGGTTCTGTTAGGTGGCCTTTAACGGGTGCTATGTTCCTAACTATGATCTCATAAAAAATCCTATAATCTATTGAGTGGTGGCCTAGTTTAAAGTTCTCGGCCTCCCCAAGTCACTGGTATTTCTCTAAAAACACCCGACACTACAATCGATCGGGTCAGTATTGGGGTAATCAGTATCGAAGGGCCATTTCTCTCTATGATACACATCATGCATAGGACCATTAGGGACCAAGGAGTACACATTATCTAAACTCTTATAGGGGCATTCTATAAATTTATTAATTTCCCAAGGGCTAATGTCAATGTCAAACCCGTTAACCCTAGTTCCATAACGCCCACTCTCAATCTCTCACAAGTTACTGTAAAATTGACAAACCTCATCAAAGTAAGCCGGACATTTAATTTCATTAGGCGAAGAACATGTTGTTCGGAGAATTTCATGACCGGATCGGCTAAGCCTATGTTATGATAAGCATTGAAATAAATGATATATGTATCTATCAACCGTCCAACATCGTATAATTCGCTATATCTAACTTGGGCGGGAAGTGAACAAACCTAGCCATTTCGTACCTGGGATTGGATGAGTGTGACCTCATCGCATGGGAAGTCGATCCACATTTCCATGTACTCACTTTGTTTGATTGCAACATTGCTACGCTGTTTGTCGATTGAAATGGATTGTTAAACCACGACAATGTTACAAATGAGTAACTCGCTCTTACCCATTTTTGAAATTGAAACTGAGGCGATGGGATAGGGGATCTAAGAAGCATTCAATTCTATTCAAACCGACATTGTCACACAACTATCGATGTGAATTTCCTCCATCTTTTCCTACTAAAAACCCATTTGTCCATTCCTTCTCATTTTTCTTCCTCTTCCAGTCATCTCAATCCATCATACATTTCTCAAACTTGTCTTCCAAAGGACAAGGTAAACCCTAACTCACACTCATTTTGGGTGCATTGTGTTAGGGTTAGGGTACATAGTTGCTAATGTGTGAATTGGGGCTTTTTAATAGTTACAATCCATTTCAAGACTTGGATTTGTTATGATGAATCCCCTTTGATTTGCATCTTGTGCAAGCTAATTTCCTAGCTAGGGTTCAGTTTCAAGTAGTTTTCTTGTGTAAGCTAATTTCCTAGATAGGATTTACCCTCAGGTAGTTTTCTTATACTAAATTAATACTTCCATTTCAATTGTAGTGCTCTAGGGTTTATTCATGTACATGAAGCATTGCCGTGTCGTATAGTAAAAAAGATATTGATTTTCCTATATCATTTTAGTGAGTGAAATGTCACAAAAAGGACTAGAGATGTGGTCACCCACGGAAGAAGGAAATGATGACCCGGGTGAAAATGAGGACGATAAAGGGGAGACACTGAATGAGGTAGGATTAACAAGAACGCATTGTAGAATATTAGAGAGGAGAATGGCAAGGAAAGAATTGACGTTTTTTTTTGTTTTTAACGAGTTAGTAAATGTTTGTTAGAGGAACGTCCTAGGAGGTCTAGTTGGGTAGGCAAGGTTGGTAGAACAAGGGTGGACATAAAATAGGATAGTTGGCACGAGGTGCCGAAGGAGTACAAAGACATCCTATGGATGGAGTTTAAGGTACCGATATTGATTTCATATTACAATCCATATGAATTTAATCTACTACTTTCCTATTACAATTTACTTAATTGTTTACTTTTTGGCCCTAATTATTTTCAAAATAGAGACCCTTTGAAATCGATGCTCTCGACATGGAGCTTTTGCGAAAAATGGCAATGAGGATGTTATCGAATAGTTGGAGAGAGAACAAGCACACGTTGTCTAGGGATTACATATCCTCCCATAGGAAAGGAGAACATCCTTGGTTAACTTATACACACATTCAACTGGAAAGTTGGGAGATACACAAGAGAAGGGCCTTGGAGAATGAAGAAAACGTTAGCCCTTTTTCTATGTAAGTTTTTGTTTATTTATTATAAAAATGTTTAGTGGTAAAATCTCTATGAATTCCTAACTTAGGGGACGAGGGAAGAAAATAGATTAAAGGCCATGAAGAATGAATATCCTCATCGGAAGAGTCGCGGGGACTATGGCTTAACGGCCCTCGAATTCATAGAAGAACGAATCGAGAAGGATGTCCAACTTGAAATTGAGGATGGGATGATGGAGGAGGAGGTAAGATCATCGGTGATGCCGATCGGTGTGGAGGATATCAAGAGGTGTGATCTTTTCCTAAGGAGCCATCAAAACAAGGATGATAGATTAACTAAACCTTTGGAAATTGAACTTGCGGAACGAGTGGTATGCTTCACTAGATTGTTTAATTTTGATTTCATTCATTGCAATGGCTCATCAATTTGTCTTCGTACATATTTATAATCACATGTCGTATGTAGACTAAATTGAAACTAGATCAAATAGAAGGAAACTTTGTTCCAACGGGTAAAATTTACTGAAGCTATGGGTAAATTAGATCACCTAGGTCGTGCTAGGGGGTGAGTACCTTCTTAACACAAAAGGATGCATTTGGAATTGTGCTCCCTTACAATAGGGCATAACCATTCAAAATGTCAACCACAAGAAGGTGGGTCCCACACGAGGATTGTTTGTTCTATGGCCTCCTCGCCTCATTTTTGCCAACCCAACAATGGATGATCATTTGAAGGAGGTGACTCTTATGACACAGAAGCCGGTTATACAAACACTGAAGATAGATAGAGCACCGTTTACCAGAGCACAAGTGAATAAGAGTTCACCTCAATTTGTCAGAGTGTTGTTCGATTGGTTTGCCACCCACCCTCTTAACTCAACATATTTATTTTCCGGAAATGAATGTGTTTTTGGTGCTAAGAGGGACACCATTGCCTCATTGGGAGGTCATCGTCGTACCTCTCAAAGATGTAATTTTTAAGCCCTTTTGCTTACTAAATACAACTAAGTAGATAGTATGGCAAGTC
>JAULKK010292270.1:0-13245 GCA_032355705.1 Rubia peregrina
TAAATTTCATCTTTGACAAGTCCCCTCTCGGTTTAGTGGATCTCCTGTGAACAGGTTTTTTTTAACGACGCTCAGGAGGGAGCGGGTCATCATGCAAGTAACGAGATTTAACTACAATTAACTAATCTTGGGGGTATTTGCGTAACATAACCGATTAATGACTTTGATCCTAGATTCTATTACAAATTACCATATAAACCTATTCTCCTGCCTATGTCACATGGTGTGGAGATGATCGAGAATTCCCAATTTCTGTCACAAAAAGGTTTGTCTCCCTTCAAAACCATCTTACTACCTCTATAATTAGGGATGTGCTTCAATTCTCGATGCTGTAATTCATTCCTTGCATCTCACTCCTGATGCTAACGAGCACCCACTTAAAGAATCTAAGCCTTGTGTAGGTAGCAACCATTAGATAAGAGAGCATGGACACTATGTCCCAGACACTCCACCGTGGACACCAACCCTTGGCCTAGAGATGCAAAGGAATTGGCATCTTGTGATGACTCTAGGTTTCAACAAACCTAGTCGCTACAAACTAATATGCCTATCTATCGGGGTAAGCCAAGATTTCCTCTCGTTGGGAGTTTTTAAATGGCAATCCCCAGCCCACCGTTCCTAACATGTAACCACTGACACAACTACCTAATTAGATTTAACATTTTTTGGGTTGGAACTGTTCCAGGAAATATGAATTAACTCACCTCCCGATGTCTCAAGCTTACGAGGCCGTTTGTCTACACTCCAAAGATAACATTAAATAGCCTAGCATGATATTATACTATGCATGGAATTATGAATGTATCATAGGACATAACATGGCATAAATCATTCATGAATGGAAAATTTAAATCATACACTAATTTCCACAGGACACAGAAAATAGGATAATCTAAAATCTCACAAAATCATAATCAAGTCATGAATGCAAATACTACCCCAAGATAATAACTATCTAGAGACATTAAATCCAAAGAAATTATTGAATTTAGTGCCATAACACTAGAACTAGAGAAATAAATGAAAAGAAGAGAGAGCCTCCACTCTTCTTACCTAATAAAATAGAACTAAACTTTCTAATTCTTCCTAAACCCTAAAAGACGTAGGCTAGTATATATAGTCGATGAGTTTTGGGGATTTGATGGCCCAAAAAGGGGAGAAAATCCTAGCGGCCATGCATGTTACACTAGCACGCCTCGTGCAGTATTGCACGTGTTGGACAACATGACCCAAGCAAATGGGCATGAGGCATGGACTATAGAGGCCTTCTACGACTTTCTAATGGAATGTGCCATGCCAAGGTGCACGACCTATTATTTGGAGCTTTCTTCCATGGCTTCTGATGGCACGGGCTATGCCAAAGTGCAAAACCCATCATTTGGAGGGTCGTTCCTTGGCTTTTGATGGCCCGGGTCGTGCCAAAGTGCACGGTCCATCGTCTAGCCTTGTCTTTTCTTAGTTTTCCTAAGCACGGGACGTGCTGGTTTGCATGACTCTCATCCTTGGCCCCGTTCCATAGACACGAGCTATGGCACAGGCCATGCCAAGTCAAGTGTGGGAAGATTTGATGTTTTAATTTCATGTAGTGAATTAGGACATTTTGGACTCACTTTTGTGCTTTGGATTTTGACTTTTTTCTCAAAATTATCTTAGGAGAGTAAAGAACGACTTTTGTGCTCTTATTACTTTTCTAAGAAATTTGGTGTGATGAGGCAAGCGACGTGAAGATTTGACTAGTTGAAGATGTAATTTGAGGGTTTGAATTTATTTTGAAGACCATAGAAGTGAAGAGTTGAAGATTAAAGATTAAGATAAGAGAAAGGAAGAATTAAAGATGCAGCATTTTGTTCCTGTCCCAAGTAACGAGAATGCGCTCACGGGTCGCGATAGCCTGCTGCAAGTGGCATATTTTAGAATTTCTCCTGAAATATAAATACCATTCTAATCCTCTCATTTCCTATCTTCATTTTCCTAACTTTTGCTCTTTCAAAACCCCAGTTCTTTCTTTTTTCCCCATTTATTTTCACCTTGGATTAAGTTTTATTTTCTCTTGATTGTTTAGTATGAACTCTAGTAGCTAAGTTAGCACTTGAGAGCAATTGATTGAAGATTACAACCCATGTAGTGATAAACTCTATTCAGTCATTTATAAAGCATTGATTACTTAGCATTTATTGTGAAATTAATGATGTTGCTTACTTCATTTATGTGATGAGATGTATGAGAATATGAAATATTTGTATGATAACACGTTAGGAACTAAGAGATGTGCACAATTTCTTATCCCTTTGGCATGAAATCCAAGCACATGAAATTAGAACTTCTTGTTGGGTAGATGATGTTAGTATTTCTAGATAAGTATGATAATGTGGTTTGGTGTCATGTTTATTCTAAAGTAGCACTAAAAGGAAGACTCTTGAATGTCGATCTTTCTAGGTTAAAACTAATGAATGCTTTGTTTGGTTAGTGACTAAACATTTGGTAGAATGTTTGTAGTTTTTATCAAATATATTGTTTCTTTGTGTATAATTCCATTGGTGTAATACCTTTAGTTATTGTTTGTCTAAAGTGCTCACTGATGAGGTTTAGAAATAGTCATTGATCACTTTTGTAAATTACTCTTAAGAAGAACAGAATGTTTGTCATCAAAATGGAAGTTGTAGCATTCACAATAAGTAATTAGGGTGATTAAATGATTGATTTTTTCTAGAATCTATAGGAGGCTCGGAAGTGATTGATTGGATTGATTGTAGCAGGTTATCGCGAAGATGAAAAGTCTTTGTCAATGTATTGATTGTTTGTAGCCCAACCGCCATTCTCCTCTAATTAATGCTCTTCATCAAAAGGAAATCACATGCTTATGCCCCCCATTGATCATATCCCTACATTTGTTTGGATTTTTTACTTCATTTCTCACTTGTGAAAACCTTATCTCATCGGACACTTTTTTCATCTTCATCACATCTCCCTCTCTCCATCTTCAATGACGCTCCCATAAATGAAACCCTAGATCTAAATTTGTTTAATCCCACCGAATATCTTTTCGATTCTCTGCATCTCCTTTGTGATTACAATAAACCCGATCCTTATTACTCATTCCATGGCCCATTTAACACCTCTTCCGGTGAATCTTGCTGTGGTTGCTCTGCTTGTCACATCTCTGACACCTACAGTAAGTCAGAGTTCGTACAAGAAACAGAGGCAAATGATGCTACCTCTATATTGAGGGTTAATGCCTATGTGGATGACATATCAGTGCCGGTTGATTGTGGCGGCCGATGTGGATTAGATCCGGTCAACCTAGGTATCACCGTAGATGCCTATGTTGTTAACAATCCTAGTTACCCGTTGCGTGCTGTCAATGAAGGCTTAAAATTACAACGACATGTTGATTTTCCCTCAGATCTGGTGTGTTAACAAAAAGCCAGCATCACTGATGACGAGGCTTCACGCTGCTCCTCCTTTGCAAAGTTTTAGCAGCGCATGAAGCCTCTGACTCTGGTAGCCACTCTGATGACACTTTGAAGGGTAACAATGCCATGATTTATTTATTGGTATCCGGTTTTTATGAAATTTGGTAAAATGAGCAATGGAAAAGGAAAGCCTCTGGTGTTGATTGTTCCTCCGACACCAAAAGATAAGTAAAAACCCTAACTCTTTGGATTTTGGTCCTGATTTCCACAACTTCATAATCTTATCCATAAATATGAAGTTCTAACTGCGTCTTTTTTTATACTATTTTATCTGCTGTCACAACCACAAAAATGGGATTTAAGAAATAGGGAGGGCGAAAAGAATGGAGTAAAATGCATCTTCCCTTTCGGTTTCAAGTTCTTAAGAAAAATGTTGAACCTTCATGGCAGGGTGATATCTTTCTTCCCCTTTTAAACTCATATAAGGCCTGTTGGTGCCATTATTTGTGCCTTTTCCTGTTTGTGCTTGTTTGGTGTGGTTTTGTCTTATTTCCCATTTATCTTCCCTTGCAGGGTATGCTTGATGTGATATTATGCATGTTCAATGACATAATATAGCTTTCGGTCCTTTTTTGAGGTTATTGGTGCATCTTCCCTTGGTGGGATTGCTGTTTGTAAAAGAAAACAAGTTTTGTTTTTGTTTGTATGTTGTTCGAGTTTTTGGGGAAAAAAAGCTTCTACCCTTTTAGGGTTTGCTGTATTTTTTTTATTAATATGTGTGCCTTCACCGGGTTTGCTGTAAATGTGTGCGATACAAAATAAATACGCATCTTCACTTATCAAGAGTACTATTTTGAAATGATAATACAGTCTTCAATAAAATGTGGATGTTTACCTGCTATTTGCGAGTGTGCTGGAAAAAAAATACTTTTCCATAATAACATTCATGTATTCCATGTTAAAAAATTACATTTCATACAGAGTTGGGGTGGAACATTTCAAGCACAACAAAAGCGAGATGTTTCTGGCATGAAATATTAGCCACCTAACCAACCCCCAAAAATGAGTTCAACTTCCCTCATACTTCATATCCTAAACTTGTCATTAGAGGAACAATGCTTACATCAATGCTTTGAACCTCAGATAAGTGCTCTATGCTTCCCCTTACCACATCTTTGCTTACTTGTAGCAGCCTTGGTAGCATCTCCTCCCTTAGTGGCTTGTCCTTATTCATCTGTGGCATTCTGTAATTGTTGGACCCCAGACCTTCCTTATCTCGATCATAGCCTGCTGATGTGTGATGAACACTTTTTTTTTCTCAATGTGTTGTCATATTCGCTTTCAAATGCTGAATATACTGCTTGCATTAGCTGAGGAACATTTGATGACATATTTTCTTGCTACAACGATTGTATGGAGTTGAAAAAGCTGAGGTCTAATATGTTTAAACCATCATACCTGGCAACAACCTTGAAATCTGCATCATTATTCCTTATATATGGTGTCTCATTATCATGTTGAATCTTAATATTCTTGCTCCTGTTTGCTGGCCACTTAGCTCTGATTTCTGGTAGTACATCTGTTATGATTTTTGTCCTTATCACATCTCTGTTAATTCTGGGTACTAGCTTCAACTCAATTGTTCCAACTGGTCTCCTTATGCTGTTGTTGATTTCCACCCGTTCTTAAACAAATGGGAAAATACCTATTTTCCCATAAAAAATAACCTCCCCATGTTCCCCAAATATAGGTCTGCTAATGGCACAAATGAACATCAATTTGGGGATATGTGATGTATATTTCAGGTACGAAATGACTTAGGCTCACCTGGGGCTAACAAATATCTTACTGTGGGTTGGCTCATATACAACCACTTTTCATCAATGAGAACAATTTGGTCCAGATCTTTGAACATCAGATTTGTACCAAGCATTGATAAATAGAATCTTACCTGTGCTATTTTGTTCAATTTTGTTAGAGCTGCTTTGATACTATTTGTGTGACTCCAGATTATCTTTTCTATAACAACTCTTTGTACGCTGCTCTTCCCAATTCCTAAAGCTGCAGCTGTCCCTCTAACAGTTCTCCATTTTGATGCAGGCAGCACTTGCAAGGTATCCAGGTCTATGGGTTTCTTATTGGTCGGAAGATGTCCATGCATTTGATGATGAAGATCTAGGGGCTGGACGTAAGCAAGCTAAGCATGAGCCCCATACCAGATTGTGCTTACCGTACGGATGCTGTTGTCGAATATTGCTGCTGCCTCTTCCCTTTTGCTGTGACAGATCTTTCCATTTTGGTTTTTCGCAAGGAGAAACTCCCCCAAGTGATACCTTTCCTCACTGATAATGTTCTTCTTCACTATCGTCGCCATAAAAAAAAATCCAAGGATGAGTGGGAAGACTAGTTTTTAGAGAGCAACCAACTTCTTTGGGAGTTTTGGAGGGCTCGATGAAATGCAGCTTTGTAACCTAAGGGTTCCCCAAAAAGAACCCAAAGAATTTTGGGTTTGGGGTTTTGGAACTACAGATTTAGTTTAGGGCATGTTGAATTGGCTTTGGAACTTTAGATTTTATTCAGGGTTTCTTGTTTTGCTTGCTATAGTGTTGTATTTATAGGCAGGTGAAGGTCTCACATTTTTACTTTGTTACTGTTTGTTTTTTGTATGAACAATAACTTAAAATGCAGTTTGGCATAAAGCCTTTGTAAATTTCATCGGGAATTCAAAAATTGGAGGCAGTGATTTACCTCCAAAACACAATTTACAATGGTTAGTTTTGGAAATCAGACCCAACTTTTCTGATGTAGACTGACAGAGGGCCCACTCAAATTTTGAGATGGGTTTTCTCTTTCTGCAAAACTCCTTGGAACAGAGGGAGTAGTTGTAGATAGAAAGCATTTTGGGCTATAAATTGTATATTTGAAAGGTAGGACTACGACCACCCTGGGGGTCAGTGGGTTTAGTGCTCCTCTAGCTATAATGCGTGGATGTGAGAGTTTGATGAGGGGGAGGAACCGGGATATTAGTAACTATGGGAGTTCTCGGAGAGTGAACCTCTCCGCATTGGGTGATAAGGCATGAACTAATTATATGGTGAATACACTACAACAAACATGACCTATTACTTTGCTCCTTCTACCTTGATTTTTTGACTTTGGTCAAATAAGCGAGGTAAAAAGTTTTTTACCCCAGCTATTTTATTTTATGAAGTAAATAATATTTTGACCTCAGTTAAAAAAACTAAGGTAAATAATAGGTTTTTACCGCTGTTCTGTGCTAACCTCAGAAAATAATTTCCAAATACAAAGTGATAAGTATAACCAACGTAGCCGCGACGTTGGCAACATGAGTATCACCTAGCAGTTAAAGTGAATTACTAGATGAACAACTTCGCAAACATGGTCGGATCGAACAATATTTTAACAACATTAAATAGCCTATGCATGTTGGGACTAACGATGTCGTACATGCCCATCGCTCCAAACTAGTGCCTAAATACAATAAATTAAATTAAATCATGAGACGTCTCAGTTTAGTCGGTAACTTGTCATCTAACTCGAATCATGAGAGTGAATGGTTTCTGGCATCGGGTTTCTTTGTCGTACCTAATAAATCAACTATGGATAACCAATATAGCCAGAACTTGGGGTGTATGAGGAAAAGGTCCCATCCCAAGTTCACAATATCCAGTATGAAATATAATGAAACTAAATTGGAAAGACTAATTGGTGTATACACACCCCACAATCTGGAGAATGATGGGTTCAAGGCCCAGTCCCATATTCAATTGCGAAGCCCAGTGTTTGCATTACAAATAAACTGGAAAAACTGGAGACTTTTTTTGAAACACTCGGCCACGAACCGATAAAGGCTGAAACACGTTTGAAAGTTTAACCACGAACTAAAATCGAAAGAACCATGACGTAGTCCTTGAATTCAAAAGCTAACAATACAGAACCATGATCGTAGACATCTGTAAATACAAGTAGATGAGCAATGAAGAAGGTAAGTAAGACTAAACTAAGAAATTCTAGTTCTCTACAGGAAATACTAACTTTAACGTCAGAGTGTTTTCCCCAGAGTTACTTCCGGGATTCGTTTTGCAGGAGGAGATAGATTACAGTGAACGACGAACATCTTACTTAATCGGATTACCATATCATTTTGCACCACCTGTAGGGATAAAATCTTTCATTTCAGAATCTTTCAAGTAAATTATGGTGTTCACTATAAGTGATATGATCCATAACCATCATACGCTAGAACAAATGACGGACACAACAATAGCATGCATCCCAGCAAAAACCAGGCCTATGGTCCTAGCAGAGAAAAAGAAAATAACAGGGAAGTTATGGTAGATGATGAGGAGGAAGCATATTATCCTAATACAAACCAAAAGAAGCTTGTATAACCAATTCTTAGCAATGCTTAAACCAAAATCTCCAAGGGAACATAAGAGACCAAGTCAAAGGCGTAAGAATCTTGTGTACGAAGATGAGTTAAGGGAGATAGTGGCAGACGATGATGCAGACAAATCACCACTAGATGATTTCAAGCTTCCTTTGCACGTTTAGATCTATGATGGAACCACAGACCCGAAAGAATTTCTACATTCATATCGTAACAGCATGAGATTTTGTGATGTAGAAATCAAATTAGTATGCAAGGCTTTTCCAATATTCTTATCGAAAATAGTGATCACATTGTACAAAGACTTTCCAGAAAGGAACATTAGGTCGTGGGAACAATTGTCAGATTTATTTTTGGGTCGCTTATATCAGAAACAGTGGTTCACTAAAACAACTGCAGACCTAAACAACATAGGTCAGCGAAGTAATGAGAGCCTCGCAGAGTACCATAACCGGTTCATCAACGAAAGCTTGCACGTTCAATATTTGTTGTTCCAATCTTTCTTTGACGTATTTACAGGGGACATGCAGTCATGACAATTCTATAAGAAACTCATGAAAATTATGCCTGAGAACCCAAGAGATTTGCAAATAATGATCGAGAAATATGTGAGAAGGGAGGAAGCAAATAACCGGAAGATAGAGCGGGATCATGGTGAGAAAATAACACAAATATGATTTATAAAGAAAGGAAAAGGAACAAACCCTTTAAAGGGAAGAGAACCAGAGATGTAGGTCACAATATACCAAGATACCTGACAAAGTCAAGAAAGGAAATATGGCATGCATACATGGAGTTATTCTTCAAATTGGCATCAATGATAGCACTCACTGACAAAAGATCCAAGGAATACTACTGTGCCTTCCGCAAATATCATGGCCATAACATCGAATATTGTAGAGATCTGAGAAGGTAGATCGAAGAGAACCTGAGAAATGGCTATCAAAGCCAGTACAAGAAGGAAGATGGGGGAATCCATTATAATGAAGCCAACAAGGCAGGAAGCTCCATAGCAAAAAAATTAGGGTGTAGCAAGCATAGAGAGTAGAAATCAAAAGATTACCGCGGCGACAGATTATGATGAAAATGTGGCAACCAAAGCTCCAAAAGAGTAATCCCGTCTATACACGGGTTACCTGAGTTTCTATCAAACAACACTTGGAAAACCAAGGCTAGGTACTCACCACGATAGGAGCGTGCTGACAGGAGCCTGCCAACTCGAGGTTTCATTTGGATGAGACAATTACATTTAGCAAAGATGATGCAGTTCCCAATACCTCACCTCATAATGACCCAATGGTCGTCATCACTAAAATTGGAAATGTAAGGGGTCATAGAGTATTTATGGATGACGTAGTGTAGTTGAAATCCTATTCATTGATTGCTTCGATATGTTAGGATTCATGTAGAGTGATCTAAAAAGGTCCACATCTTCACAAGTAGGATTTATAGGAATATCGGAGACACCCATAGGTAATATACAATTGCCGGTCACCATTGGGGAGAATGATAGAAATTTTACCATCACGTGTGACTTCTTGGTCTTGGATGCACCAAGCCCGTTTAACGCCATTATTGGATGACCATGGATGAACACAACGAAGGCGATATGGTCTCCGTATCATTTAGTAATGAAGTTTCCAACTCTAGCTGTAATTGCAACAATAAGAGGAAACAAACAGACAGCGAGACAGTGTATGGTAATCGCGACGAAAGCAGGGAAAACTTGGGAGCAAGAAAACTATCTCAGATAACAGCTTACTCAGGCAGGAGGAGTCAACAGTAGATCTAGGGGAATAAATTGAAGTAATTACTTTAGATGACGAAGACACTTCTATGTCTGTTAAAATAGGGAAGCATCTTCCCAATCTAGAGAAACAAAAGGTCATCCAAATCTTATGATGCATAAGGAAACATTCGCATGGAGTGTACAGAACATGGGAAGAGTTGACCCAGGAATTTCCATCCACTATTTGAACATCAGCGAGTCAGTTACACCAGTCAAGCAGAAATAGCAAAGCTTTGCTAGTGACAGGCAACATGCAATTGAAGAAGAAGGGAATGCTTTTCTTCAAACACGTATTCTTAAAGAGATAATGTATCCCCAATAGCTGGAAAACCCAGTAATGTTAAAAAGTCTGACGCGAGATGGATAATGTTTATAAACTTCACTGGTCTAAATAAGGCATGTCCAAAGGATTATTACCCCCTGCCTAAGATTGATCAGTTGGTTGAAGAAATTTCGGGGTAGAAAGTTCTATCTTTTATGGATGTGTATAAAGGATACCATCAAATACTAATGAATCAAGAAAATGCAGAGAAGACGGTGTTTATAACAAGCTTCAGGATATTTTGTTATGTGAAAATGCCATTTAGCCTCAAATATGCAGGATCTACGTATAAGAGAGTGATCAAAATGTAGTTCACCATCAAATAGGATTAAATATGAAGCATATGTTGATGACATGGTTATTAAGAGTAGAAAGATAAGCAGCTTTGAGGAGGATTTGAGAGAGACATTGGATACACTAAGTGGGATCAGCATGAAGCTTAATCCTAAAAAGTGTATTATTGAAGTATGAGCGAGGAAATTCTTAGGATATAGGGTGTTCTCAAGGGAAATCAAGGCCAATCTAGAGAAAATACAAGCTATAATGAACCTCCCTCAACCACGAATAGTCAAGGTAGTGCAAATATTGATGGCATCGTTAGCAGCACTCAGTAGATTTGTTTCAAAGGTAGCTAAGAAGAATTTCCCACTCTTTGAAGTCCTCAAGAAGGTAAAAAAGTTTAGCTGGAACGAGGAAAGTCAAAAGGCGTATGACTCCTTAAAGGAGCAGCTCTAGGCATTGCCTATATTGAATTCGTAAATCTTGGGAGAAACCTTGTATTTGTACTTATCAGTTTCAAAGAATGCTGCCAGTTTGGTTCTGGTGTGACAAGAAGGCTAGAAGCAGATACCAGTATAATACATTTGTAGAATACTACAAAATGCAGATAGAGCGTACATGCCAGTCGAGAAGCTAATTCTAGCTCTGGCATACTCAGCAAGAAGGTTGCAAACCTATTTTCACGGACTTAGGATAGCTTTCTATACTGATCACCCAATGAAGAACATCATCAGCAAGCCTGAAGCATCCTATAGAATGATAAGGTGGGCTCTTGAGTTGGAGAAATATGAAATCTAATTCCAGCCACAAACTGCAGTAAAGGCCCAGGCCTTAGCAGACTTCATCGGAGAGATGACGAGCGAAGATGAACAAGAAGAAAATGCACAACCAAATCTTAGAATCAGTAAATACAAATCCAAGTTGGAAGATGTCACACGAAAGCTATTCGTGGATGGAGCTTCCAGCAAGGAAGGTTGCAGTACGAGACTGCTATTGGTCAACCTAGAAGGAGGGGATCACATATATTTACTTCGTTTCGACTTTTCACTCACCAACAACAAAACGGAATACAAAGCTTTAATATATGGCTTAGATCTTTATATCAAAATGAAGGTCAAAATAATTAAGGCCTTTATTGATTTGGAGATAGTGGTTAAGCAAGTGCGAGGAGACTATGCGGTGCGGGAGGAGTAACTAATGAAGTATTTGGGAAAAGTTTATCAACTCATGACCCAACTTGAATACTTTGATGTTCAACACGTACCAAGGGGTGAGAACACAAAGGCAGATGCCCTGAGCAAGCTAGCAATAACAGAGGAGAAGATGGATAGAGCATATAATGAGAAGGTCAAAGAGACACAATTTCAAGTAGGAGACTTTGTGCTTCGAAGGAATGAAACAAGCCTCCCGGAACAAAAAGGAAAGCTAAGCCCAAGGTGGGAAAGCCCGTACAAGATAGCAAAAACACACCGTTCCAACTGCTAGGAGCTAGAGAAATTGGATGGTAGTAGCGTCCCTAACACTTGGCATGTTATCAACCTAAGAAAATTTTATGTGTTACATCTAAGGAGGAGGGTAGGACAAACCCAAATGTATAGAAGTCATGAGATGATCATTGGTGTGCATTGTTATTTTCTTTTGAAAGCGATATTATTGCGGTCGTACATATTAAATATAAAAGTGCGCCTTTGGAGGCAACACACTTTTCATGTTCTTTACTTACATTACATGAATCATAGCCAACTACGGAACACAGGAAACAATTGAGTTGAACCAATAGCGAACAAAAAAATTACATCTTTTTGACATTACAAGCTTTAGATTTTACAATGGCGTAATCTTACTCTTGCAAGCTATAGATCTTGCACAAAGGCAAATATGCCTACAAAACAGTGAACCAAGCAAGCCATAGACCTTGCAACTCGCACGATACAAAATTGTGAACCTCCAAGCAATATATCTTGGAACTTTTCAAATTCAACTAAGCAAGCTATAGATCTTGCAAAAAAGTAGATATGCCTACAAAATAGTGAATGAAGCAAGCAATAGACCTTGCAATTCGTACAGTAAAAAATTGAAAACCTCCAAGCAATAAATCTTGAAATTTTGCAAATTTAACTAAGTAAGCTATAAATCTTGCAAAATGGTAGATATGCCTACAAAAAAATGAAGCAAACAAGCAATAGATCTTGCAAGTTTGCAAAGTAATGATCCCTAATTTTGCAAGCTATAGATCTTGTAAAATATGCAAACATGCCAGCAATATTAGTAGTGAAATTATACAGCTCCAGAAAATATAATAAAGCACAAAAGTGATAAATGCATGAACAAACGAATAGTAGGAAATGGAAAAAGAATAACTCTTTGTGTTCGGAGAAAGAAAAAAAAACTAAATTCCAAAATATGAACAAACATGAAGTACTACTCCGAAGATTTCAAAAAACAAAATATTGATGCCTAGATGCACTTGATGATTCAAAGGACCAAAAACTGCCATGGCGACGAGGTGGCTCAACTTAATGATGAGCCTACTCAGCTTCGCGATGGGATTGTTCAGCAACGAGCTCATATTCTAAAAGGCAGTTACTCAAAGTACTCAACCTTGAACTTCTTCAATTCAGCCATAGAGGGAAGATGAGGTAGACTGGTAAGGTGTGATAGTAGCACATAAGGATGAACACCATAAAAAATGCTACGGAGCAACCCTTCATTAAGATTAGCCTTCTGCTACTTGAGCACATTTCCTGCCTTAGCTAGTTTAGGCAAATTCTAGACTTTCACGGTGGGGTTCAAACTCCGCAGCTCAGCCATAGCCTCAACATACCCAACCTTACGAGTAAAAGTGGAGATTTCTACAAATAAAGTATAAAATAACTGATGGAGATCAGGATACGACTACCACCAATGAAGACATTCCACGTCCTGATCAAACATTTAAGGGTTATGTTCGTGATCCTCTAAGCAACATGGGTGGACCTATGACAAGGTCTAGAATGAAGCTTAGAGATGTTGCATTGAATGGTTTGATTGA
>JAULKK010292279.1:0-13242 GCA_032355705.1 Rubia peregrina
ATATTAACTGCCGAACATGTGTCTTGGATAAAGTGCATAAAGCAAGTAAGATACTTATAGCGGGACGGAGGGAGTATGTAGTTAGAGATGTTGGCGGTTAAACATGATTGTTGAATACCGTAAAAAAACAAACATCAGTTTTTCTCGGACGGAGGGAGTATACTTGTATCTACCGATTTCCTAAACCAGTAACTTATCCACTAAATAACTAACGGTAACTTTTGCTAACTCACCGGGGCATATCCTCGTGGAATGGCGGGTCGGGTCTGGATTTTCCAAACAATTTGAACGGTCCGACGTAATGTTTCCGCCCCGTCTGCAAGCATACGTGCTGTAAATTAGGGCAATTGGGGAAGATTGCGTTTACCAAAGTCCTCAACATTTCGCCGTTGACTTCACAGTTTTCCTTCTCCGTAGATCTACTGGCCCATGTCACGTAGAACACATGAGTCACATCAACGAGTTTCGAGAGCTTTGATTGCACGTCCGCGGGATCTGAGATGTCGCATTGGATGTATTCGATCGGATGATCGGCGCTCCACGGCGGGTGACGTCGTAGACTTTCCATGGCCCACCGGGGGTGTCGCCGAGGGGGAGGATCTCGGCCAAGCCATTGCCCACGATTCCGGTGACGCCGACCACCAGAGCAACGCTCTGGTACGTGCAGTGGCGGAATCAGAGGGTGGCGAGGGGGTGCTGGCACCACCCCTAGGATCCGGTGGCCTGAAAATTAGGGGGCCGCCGGAATCCATGGATTCCGCCACCCCTTCACATTTGCAGACACCTGCGGTTTTTATTTTGCAGACACCGGCGAAGAAGACGAAGGGCTATATATTTGTTTTTTTTTGCATAACTAATTCAAAACGACATCGTTTTGCGCTTAGTAGAACGACATCGTTTTGATAGTTTGATGGCCAAAAAAATTAATGTTTTGATTTGGGCTGAAACCAAATCGGCTCAGCCCAAATCAAAACCCTAAATTCATTCCCGCATTTGTTCTCGGCTTCCCTCTCCAGCAAGTCCGCCGCAGTTCCGCCGCGCCACCATCGTCGCCGTCGCCGCCGTCTACCGTGCAAAATAAAATTTACTCTCCTTTTCAGCCCCCTGCCTGAACTCTTGGTTCCGCCACTGGGTACTTGGGTGGCGCGTCATCTTCTTCGAACCTTTTCTGCGGAGATTTCGACGATTACAATGTGATAAAACAGAGTGAAGTTACGTTGAGGAAAGATTTTGATGGTGTTGTTTACCTTTGCAGCTCGGACGGCCCCAGCCCACCACCAGCTCATTGTTGAGAGTCGCCGGAGAAAAGGTTATTAGATCAGTAGTTTTATTCATGGTACAGTAGTATTGCACTCTGTTACAAAACTTGATCATAGTTTTATTCATGTACAACTGAAAATTAACAAAAACTCTAAACTAGCTGACAAAATCTCAATTTCAAATTCACTTTTGACTTTTTCAATTAACTTAAAAATTATTAGATCATTAATAATGAAAATAAAGATAATTAAAATTTGAAAAAAAATTAATATTTTAAAAATATATGTTATAGCGAAGTCAACAATGCATCACAGTATTTATATTTACTTACCAATTCAATTTTAGGGCTAAAGTTAAAATATTTTGATTAAATTAATAGTTAAATTGCAGTTGAAAATTCAAAAAAAAAAATCTCAAAAAAAAACAACAAAATCTGAAAAAAAAAACAACAAAATCTCATACTATTGATAACTATGATATTATTGTATACATACAGTGAATTTTGATGATCAAATTGGAAGTATTTAACCTTGGTTAAAAATGTTGTTCTGTTGATGCAAGTTACCGTTCCGTGCACTGCTAGCATTTAAGATGAGATTTAAATCTTTTTTTAAAAAAATAAATAAATCATGGTCGGTTCAGTTGTTTTCAAAGAGCTGTGTCATATTGTTTTTAGTGACTCCTTGGGCCGTTGAGTGCACATGCAAAGCGTTTCCCTCTTTCAAAGGTTTTCCTCTATGCCACACATTTGTATTTGGGCCATGTTTTTTAAAAAATAAATTAAACTCCACTACAATTAATTATATTAGAAAAATAATTAAAATAAATGAAAGTTAAAATGAGTTGAACTTAATTAAATTGGATTGAAAAATATAATTTCTTGGTAGAACGGTTTTTTTATATATTTAATTTAAAGGATAAAATACAATTATAACCCTAACTTTTGATTGAAAGTGTCAATATAACTCTGCAACTTCATAAAGTATCAATCTAACCCTACTTTATTACCGAATATGCCAATCTAACCCTAAGTTTTGGTTGAATTGTGTCGATATACCCAAACTCCCCAATTCAGGTTTTGACCAAATGAATCCAGGCATAACAAAAAAATTAAAATAATGAATATACCCCTAAGGACAAAGTTGAAAAATTACCTCGCCTCCCTCTCTCTCCGTTCGCCACCATCTCCCTCCCTCCACCGTTGCTCCTCCGACCACCACCCTCATCTTTCTCTCCGTCGCTTCTCTCGGTTTGGTGCTGACCCGACTTGGATGCTTCTGGCTCCACAAGCCTGTCTAAATTGTTATGGGTAGATGGGTCTTTCGAAAGATGGTGTTACTGGAGGAGATCTGAAGGGAGGAGAACCCCGCCGGAGAAGAGCTCATCGGTAGAGAGAAGCTCTGTCTGGGGGAAAGTCTGGTTAACATTTTTGGCCATCCAGAACTCGGTTACGGACAGAAACTTCAATGGACAATCACTCATTGAAGGCGAAGGAATATTGTAGCCTTAATAAGAAGAAGACGGCGATGGAGGAACTTCGTAGCGTAGGGGTGGCAAATGGGCGGACGGGTCAAATACGGGTTAGATAAAATGAGTAATTAAAAATGGATATGACCCATTTTGATCGATTTTATGATGGGTAAAAAGTGGATTGGGTCAAAACGGGTCGAGTTGAAACCCGCTCAACCCACATGTTGAAAGTCATCCAACTCACAGCTCAAAAATGGGTAAAGCCGCAAGTTTCATCCCATATATAAACCCATGTGGATTTATGTATCGACCCATATGGGTAAAACCTTAAGCCTATATATTGACCCATATGAGTTTATATACCAACCCATATGGATAAACCCGCGGGTTTCAACCCATATATTGACCCATGTGGATTTATATACAACTCATATGGGTAAACCCACGGTCAACCCACAAACCCAACCCGTTCAACCCATAATTTTTAACTACACATTTGACCAATTACCCATTTAACCCATTACCCATTTCATACGGGTTTAAAATTAGATAACTCGATTGACCCGCGGGTTACAGGTCTTTTTGCCACCACTATCGTAGCGTTAGGGTCTACGAGGAATATTGTAGCCTTAAGAAGAATAAGACGACGATGGAGGAACTTCGTAGCGTTAGGGTTTACGAGGTAGAAAAAGATGGCGGTGGAAAATTGACGGGGAAGAATGAATTTTTATAGTTTTTAAAACAAAGTAAAGGGTAAAATCATCCTTTCCCCAAAATCGGGCCAAAATAATGTTGACTAAAAATTCAGCCAAGTTTAGATTGACACTTTTTGAGATTGCAGGGTTATATTGACACTTTCAACCAAAAAGTAGGGTTATTTTAGCACTTTACTCTAATTTAAACCATGAATTTAAGCAGAATTTTGGGAAAGTCCTTCTTTTCATAGGCATATGGAAAAAGCAGACTGAGTCGAGAGAACCAACACCACGGGCCGATCTAGCATTGACCGGTCAAAAGCGGAGGCAGAGCCAAATTCCGCCTAGTGCAAAACGTACAACTGGCCGGCAAAAAAAAGAGTTATGGTAAGATCCGGCGAGGTATAACATAAAATTTTATCCGGTCAAATTTCCGGTCAACAACGGCGATCTAGTCAACGCCGACAGAAAAACGAGTTCCAGTAAGTTACGGCGAGGCAAAATATAAAATTCCATCCAGTCCAATTTTCAGTCAAAACCGGCGATCTGGTCAATGACGTCATTCCGATCAATGGCCAGGTCAACAACGGTCATCAAATGGTTAATGAACGGAGCACAGTCAACGACGGTCACCGAACGAAACATGTTGCAATGATCGGAGCACAATATACGAACGTGCACGTTCAACGACGGTCAACGAACGCAAGCACGATTAGTGAAGTGAGCATGGCCATTGAATGGAGCACGACAGTCAACAATGTTCAAGGACGGTCAACGAAGTTCAATGACGGTCAACGAACAGTCAAAGAACGGTCAAAGAACGTAGCACGTTCAACAAATGGAGCACGTTCAAACGATGATCAACGAACGCAAGCACGATCAATGAATTGAGCATGGTAATTGAATGGACTACGGCGGTCAACGAAATTCAAGGACGGTCAATACGGACCACGACGGTCAATTTTTGGATGATGATCATCAATAACCTAGTCAGCAACAACATATAATGTTCTGGTCACAGGCGAACAAAGTCCGGAGGGGTTCATTAGGTCAACGGCAGCGAGCGGCGACACATAACAACTCCTCACCTCAGCCCTTTTGAAACCCAGGCTTAAAGCACATCCAACCTATTCTATTTTTTAAATCTTATTTCTTATCTATATGAGCTATAAATGACCTAGGTTGTAGTATGACTTCCCTGGATGAAAGCGAGGTTTTAGATTAAATAGTTTAGGGGGTTGTGTTCGACTGACCAAGCTCAACTCGGAGACTCGGGTTCTCCCCCCTTATAAATTATGATTTTTAAGTCTCTATACGTCAGGTTGGCATGGAGCAAGCTCCCATACACCATGCTGGTGTGGAGCTTTGATACACCTTGACGCTCTATCAAGTGGGACACTCACCCCACTCACCCTTTGTGAGCCAATCATGTGGAATTATTTCTACCTTGTAATAGTTAGGTTTTCTCACCAATATTGTAAATCATTTCTATATCTAAATGAGAAGGGTCCTACTTTTTTTTAAAATGTCTCCTCCACATGGAAAAGTCTTGGGAAAGACCGTCTTTCAATAGGCTTATGGAAAGACGGGAAAAATGATTTAATTATAATAATAAAAGGTAAAGAGTCTTAGTTGCAATATTAAAATGTTATTATGCAACATGTAGTAGTTATAAATTTTATAACCCGATTCATGCAACCCAAAAATTTTATCTTCATTTCTTCTAATTTACTGTATACCTTGGTCTTTCTATAACTTATGGAAATATCGTATTTCAAGAGACAGACTCCCTCCACACAGTAAAAAGAGAGAGAAAAACAAAAGAAAAGAGTCCCAACCAAACACAACTTCTTGTTCTAACCCATTTACAGTTCTACACTCCCCCCCTATTGGTTTTAAGTTATTGGGTTGTGGAAAAATCTTGGGAAAGAGTGTATTTTCATATGGAAAGAGGATGTTCAATTACAATTATAGAAAAATAAAAAGTTTTAATTGCAATATAAAATTTTATTATGCAACATGCAGTAATTATAAATTTATGACCTGATTAATGTAACCCGAACTTTTTTCATGACTTCTTCTAATTTGCTGTTTAAAACTTGGTCTTTCCATGATTTATGGAAAGACCGTCTTTCAAGATATGGACTCTTGGTTTATACTCTGCAGTAACTGCAAGTGAAATATTTGAATTTTGATTAGAAACATTACATATGTAGGCATGTGAGTTTACCTAAATAGCTTATAACGTCTATTTAATCCAAATTTTAATTGTTTTAATCCGCTAGTTTTTTATCCCTTTGTGGTAAAATTGAACTTGAGACCCTAGTCTTTTCATATCATCTTTCAAGAGACAGATTCTAAATTTAATAGCTTGAAAAATGGTTTTAAATAAAATACTCAGTGAAATTTAAAATATGATAAGTAAGGACTGTGACCCAATGAAAAAATTTCACCATAATTTGTCAATCTGTTCAAATAAATGATTTTTTAAAATTTATATTTGGGCTGGTTTGTTGTAACAAACCAAGTTTCACATCAAGAATATCCTAAAAATATCTTGAATATAATATATATGTATGTTTAATTAGTATGAATTCTCTTAAGAATATAATTAATAGTAAAATTGTTTGGGTATCTAAAACAAATAATAGTATACTAATAAAAAAATTGGTACGTTCATGTAAGATTCGTGGATTTCTATCAATTCGTTTATGATAAAAGGCCGTGAATCCTACATATCAAAACGCAAGGTTGGCCTTATCGGCCCAGTGAGCGTATATCCTCACTCAGGGGTAGAGCCACAATACATATATGAATGTGACTTATCTATTAGTAAAAAAAAAAAATCAATTTTCCCCTAAACAGAGGGAGCTGGAAAAATTAAATATTTTACTATCTAAATTCCCTGTAATTTTCGTTTCAGCGGGGGTGGAGCCCCCTCCAGTTCCCTTGTAGATCCGCCACTGTCCTCACTGATAGACTTGTGATCCCTTTCTATCCACGTTTGCGCGCAATGAATAGCGCTTCCGCATGCGAGGGGACGTGTTTGAAACTCTCACATTAGTAGTTGACAAAGTATTTGTTTAGTATATGAAATTATTTGTCACTTCTATACTGTACCAATTAGTTTTATGACAGAGGCCACCGAACTCACATTTCCCACCCTAACAAAAATCTTAAGGAACAGACGTTACCATTCATTAGTTTGATGAACTTCTGAAGCCTCCACCTATAAAGATGGGTTGGAATTGGAAAAATTAAAGTTAAGACAACTCATTATGAAAAAGAAGTGGCGGAAGGAAATCCCACTGAAAAGTAATTACATAAGTAATAATATGAATGAACCTGCCTCGGTTTTTTAGGTTTCATGAGAGACCTAAAAACAAAGTCTTACTCGTATATGAGAATCCTCTTTGTTTTGCCGTCGGATTCTTACCTACTCCCTCTTCTTCTATAACTGTCTCATTTCTTTCCTTTTTCCCACTATTTATTGATAATTTTATTATTTTAATATTCTAAATTATGTATAAAAATAAATTATAAAAATTATATATTCTAAAAATATAATTTACGATGAATTTAGCAATATATCATACGATATTTTTTTTACATTTGTACGTTTATAGATTTTTTCAATGCAAATTACATTAACTTTACTGATGAAAAGTGACATAAGAAATAAATAGAGGGACAGAGGGAGTAACTAACTGGTAACGCACCCCAAAATATTTTAATACTTCCTCCGTCCCATGATAAGTTGCACAGAATTTTTTCACGATTTTTTTAAAAAAAATCGACCGTTAATATGTTTAACTATTTATAATAACGATAAATAAAAAATTGATATTTTGAAACTACTTAATACGATAAATCCAACAATATCACATACAATAATATTATTGTTTATATGTCTTTTCAAATATGTGGTCTAAGTTTAACAATTTTAATTGTTAAATTGTAAGTGTGCAAGTTATGTTGTCAATGGCATCATTCAGGTTCTTACTTACAAATTACAACAATAATAAAACCTACGAATATCTATTTTGCAATAATAAAAAAAACACTGGGCTACTATTGTTTATGACAAGTGTTTAATTTATACATAGAATAACATTTATACTTAAAATACAATATTCAAATTATTTAAATTATAAAGTAGGTTGATCTATTGATAAACCAGGTAAGGTAAAGAATGTTTTCCCCGATACTTATTCTTTGGAGAAATGTGCATTTATGCCCCTCAGTTCCTTGTTTTATGCACATGTACCCTCCAGCTTTTTGAAAGTGCATTTTTACCCCTGGTTACATTTTGAAGGTGCATTTTTATCCCTGGTGACGTTTGAAAAAATTGGTCAACTTTGGTCATCATCGGACTCAAAGAAAATGATTATTTTAGGCCCTAAAAAACCAAAAATTAGAAATCAATTTCAGATTTTCGCCCCATATCTTGAACCCGTTCGAGTAATCCAACTCAGACGAGGGAAATCCGCTGGAATTAGGGTTGGAAACAGGAACCAAATCTCACTCGGGCAAGTCACGGATGAAGAGCTTCGAATCCAAGTCCAGATCACACTGTTTTTTAACTCAAAATTTTGACAAGGCATTTTTATGTCCCACTTCAGTGGAGGGTAAAATGGTCATTAGCTTTTCAAAAATGAAGTGGAGGTTATTTTGGTAATTTAATATTGCTCAACACCGAAAAATAATAGATCAACGTCAGACTCAGGCATGAGGGGTATGCATTTTTATGTCACAGTTATTCTAGGGGTATATGTGCACTTTTGAAAAGGTGAGGGGTAAAAGTGCACTAACCAGAAAACTGGGGGGTATGAATACATTTTGACCAATGATTTTTCATCTCCCCAAGTGGGACCTCTCTCTGTGATTGCATCAAAGGCTGAGTTCATGTGTGTGCAGGAGGACAGCCTACTGGCGGTGGCTTTCTTCTCCTTTGGTTCATTTGGAACAGCGGTGTCGCAAGATGAGTTCATAGGTTTGATCAAGCAGCTTCTTTCTTGGGATATCCGATCAAAGAAACCGTCCTCATCACACTCCAACATTATTTTCCGGTGTTGGCCAATATCAAAATTACCAAAATAGCTACCACTTCATTTTTGAAAAGCTAAGGATCATTTTAGTCACCATTGAAGTGGTGCCCACCCTTCATCAACATCCATATAAAATTGCTTTGTCAAAATTTTGAGTTAAAAAACAGTGCGATCCGGACTAGGATTCAAAGCTCTTCATCTGCGATTTAGCCGGGCGAGATTTAGTTCTTATTTCCAACCTTAATTCCAGCAGATTTCCTCCCCCGTGTTGGATTACTCGAACAGATTCAAGATATGGGGCGAAATCCAAAATTGGTTTCTAATTTTTGTTTTTTATCTTCTCTGGGGGCAAAATAATCATTTTCTTTGAGTCCGATAATGACTAAAGTTGATTAATTTTTCAGATGTCACCTGAGGTACAAATGCACTTTTAAAAAATTGGATGATATATGTGCACAAAACAATGATCTGGGGTATAAATGCACCGTTTTCTCTTAAATATTCCAACCACCTACTTCAATCAAACACATTTATTCCCACTTCATTTATCACTAATTGATTCAAAAGTATCATCATTGGTTATGAACATATTTGAAATGATTAATCTGACATCGCCGCTTCAAATAATATTGAATTTCACCACTCTTTGTAAATGTCAAAATGCATTCCCATGCTTTCATTTTTGCTCAAAAACGCATCACTCACACCGACGACGCCATTAGTCTTTCAATCTACATTATTCACACAATCGGAGTGGGCAATCTGTTCATAGTAAAAATTGTAGCGGAGAAGACATCCATACCGGAAAGTGATGCAGACCGGAGTGATAAAGCATTGGGAGACCCATCCCAGTAAAATGATGATGCTTTCATTCTACACGATCATTTTGCTCTTATATACAAGGACAAGATATTAATAATGAAATGCTCGTTGGCAGTTGCAGCACGATGCATTGTTGTAACTGTATCATTTTATATTCATAGAATTAGTAGGTCGATTTCAACTCTATACAAAAGGAGTGTTCAACAAAAGAGAATGAAAAGAAGCAAAATACTCCACCCGTCCCATCCATTGGCGGAACCAGGGGGTGGCGAGGGGTGCTGGAGCCACCCCTAGGATCCGGCGGCCCAAAAATTAGGGCTAAGGGCTGCCGGAATCCATGGTTTCCGCCACCCCTTCGCACCTTTGCAGGTGGTGGATTCTGGCTGCAAAGGAAAATGAGGAAGAAGTCGAGTTAATTTCATCTTTTTTTGTTTCCTAACTTATCAAAACGACATCGTTCTGATAAGTGGCTGATGGAAAAAAAAGGAGGGCCGATTGGGCTGAAACCCAATTGGCCCAACCCAAGATATAGCCCTAAGTGTGTGTGCCTTGTCTTCATTTCGCAAAAGCCGCGGTTCCGCCACTGTCTGCAACGCTGATTCGCCCGCCGAGTTGCCGACCGACGCCCCGCCGCCATTCATCCACCGCGCCTCTGTCGTCCGCCAGCCGTCTGCCACCCCTTTTCAGCCCCTCATTGTCTGAGTTCCTGGTTCCACCACTGATTTGGAGATAGTATTTTCCCCTTTATCCCTGCGCCCGAAATGGCTTTATTTTTGTAATATTTCTGGATCTATAAAGTTCAATACCATATTCGAAAGTGAGAAAAATGTCGTATCTACCAATTAAGATCCTGTCGAAAAATTCTGTACAAAACATGCAGCGATACACAAAAAGAGCCCCTGGAACTCTTGTGGTTTCATTTCATTAATATCAAATTTCTCCTTTCCACCTTATCAACTGAAACCACGAAGAAATTACTCCATCTTTCTCTTCACAATGGTTGAAGCCACAATGAAACCACTTCATGGATCCAACTTGAAATTCTCTATCCTACTAATTAATTTTACCTACAATACTTAATTTAAATTAATTTGACTACTTAAAATAAATTGAAATATGAAACTTAATAGTAGCATATTTAAAATTTACTTCTTTTTTTTATTTTAAAAAACTTTCATTTTTTAATTTCATATAATACTTTCATTTTGAAAATTTTAATGAAAAATTAAAAATGGGAAAACATTACAAAAATTAAAATTAAAGATTTTAAACAACACGGATGGATATGAAAATTACATTGTTGAACGGTCTGCTCCGAAAAAATAGGAACACCACTCATTCTCTTCTTCGTTTTGGCATCGCCATCGTAGCCACCATGGTGGGGCCGACGCCTCCACCGCCTCTAACCTATGCTAACATACTTTCCCAAATCCTCTTCTCCATCCATTCCTTTACAATCCAATCCCAATAGACCTTCCTTCAATTCAAAGCCCCGTTATTGATCATCTCGGCGAACCTGGATTGGTTTTCTCCGATGAAGAATGCGACAGATTGGAGGCCCCTCTCAAATTTTACCTTAATCGAAAAAAATTCGAGAGCTAGGCCAATGGAGAAACTTCGCAAAGATTTTCAAACGGCTAGATTCAAGGGAGGCACTGATATTCATCTTATGGATTGGAGGCAGGTATTGATAAGTTTTTCATTACAAGAAGATTATTACAGATGCTGGCTCCATAAGGTTTGGAACTTTGGTTCATATTCAATTCGTATTTTTAAATGGGAACCTAATTTCAATCCTGATGCTAATTCCCCAACATTGCCAATCGGGATAGCTTGCTATGCTCTTCCCCAACAATTTTTTAATACTATGATGCTATGATGAATATTGGCAATCTTGTTGGTAATCCAGTTAAGGTATACCAAGGAACAATTACTAGAACTCGTCCACATGTTGGTAACATTTGTGTAGAGTTAGATATAACTAAACCAAAACCTTCAAGAGTTTGGATACAATATAGAGGGTGTGGTTTTTGGCAAAAGGTTGAATATGAAAATGTCCCTGATTATTGCTCAAAATGTTATAAGATTGGCCACTCTCAGTCTAATTGTAAAAGTCATGAAAATCAAAAGAAGATTGAGGCCTGAAGACCAGCACATAATAAAGTCTTAGATGCTCCTCCTGAGTCTATTCCTGTAAATGAAGTTGGTCCTAAAGTTGTGAAGCAGGTTTATAGACCTATTGCAAAATCTCAACCTGTAATTTCTATGAATGACACTGGCAATGACAAGCAGGTAGAGATTATCTCTGATAAAAGAGATGGTAGTCATGAACATGATGATATTTTAACTAAAGTAACACACAGTGGCACCAAAAAATGATTCTCTTTCTATTCACACCAGGGAGTTACCTCCTCCTGGTGTGAATTTGGCTACTAATATTTCTATCCAGGAATTTGCAGATACAGGCAATGATGTTCAGATGGAAACAAATCCTCAAGCATTCATTCAAATCAGATGAAGGATATTGAACAAAGGAATGTTATACCCAAACATATTCCTACTCCCATTGAGATTGGAGATAATTCTACACCAAATGACAATTCACAGGTAAGTTCAGGTATGAATCATCAAACTTCAGTTCAAATTATAGAGCCTCAACAGATTTTAAATACCAAGGATAGGAAGATCATTGATAAAATGACTTTTAAGTCCTAAAATGCAATGGTCTCAAGATAGAAATCCTTCTAAAATGGAAGAAGTTATACTTCTTGAACCCATCTCATTATCTCATAATAGATTCAATATATTGATTACTAAATCTAGAGATACAATAGAAGATGTGAATGTGGACTCTTTAATGCAGAGTAAAACTCAAAAACATAATAAGAAGAAAGAGTACACATGTATGCCTAAAACTGTAATAACAAGATCTCAAGTTGATGCTAAACTTTTGATTTAATATGGGATCTTTTAACTTATGTGTCTGGAATGTTAGGGGAATCAAAAATGAAAAATATCAGATTAAAATTAAGAATATAAAAAGGAAGAATAACATTCCATTATTTATTTTACTTGAAGCAATGTTGAAATCTGACCAATTGCAATCTATTACTTTTAAACTAGGTTTTAACAAGTTCTAGAGTGACCCAAGGGATAAAATATGGATTTTCTGGACTATTGAATATTTCTATATTAACTGTCCATGATTAGTACATATTGGCTGAGAAAAACAATCCCTCACTATCTTTTACATGGACTGTTGTATTCATTTATGCTAGACATAATAGGACAGCAAGATATCCACTATGGTGTAGTTTATCTCAACATTGTAACTGGCCTATAATGATGATTGGTGATTTTAATGTTATTAGAGAACCAAGTGAATATTTAGACCAGGCTTCACCTAATATAAATTGTATGATTGATTTTAATGTTTTTATAGAAGAGAATCAATTAATTGAAATCCTAACTTCAGGTAATCAGTATACATGGGATGGGGAAAGGGAACTAGGAACTGTCTAGGAAAGGCTAGATAGGAGTTTAGTTAATGTAGCTTTCTCAAGTTTATTTCCTAATACAAGCATCAGAGTAAAGTCAAGACACCCATCTGATCATTCTTATCTGCTTGTTTATGTGGCTAATCATAATCTATCTTCTGATCCTAAAGCATTCATATTTCAATCTTGTTGGTTGATGCATGATACTTTCCTTGATCTAGTCACAACTAACTGGAATAGTACATGTTCTAGATTTGGTATGATTAAATTCTCTTTAAAACTAAGAAGATTGAAAGTTACTTTAAAGGAATGGAATAAGAATGTTTTTGGTAATGTGCATGATAGAGTCCAACAAGCTGAAGAAAAGGTCTTAAAAAGGAATTAAGGCATCAACAACATAGAGATATTGAATCTAGGACTGAACTCCATAAAGCTCAAGCTGAACTTACA
>JAULKK010292296.1:0-10044 GCA_032355705.1 Rubia peregrina
TATGAATTAAAGGTCCATTGCAATCTCCAAATATATTTTTTTCAATTCATTCCATAATGCATTTGCATTCTCACAAAACATGAATCCTCTTGCTATTTTCTTAGAAATTGAATTCAAAATCCAGGAAATTGATGTAGAATTTACCTTATCCCATCTGTCATACAGTGGATCACCCAGATCTGGAATTCTAATTTCTCCTATTAAGAACTTCAACTTGCCTTGGGATCTGATTGCTACAACCATCGATCTGCTCTATGTGACATAATTATGTTGATTCAAAGCTTCCGCAACCAGCACCAAATTAGAGTTGCCAGAGCTCTGAAGATCAAAAGGATCATTAACTTTATTCCTCTTGGATCTAGGATTTCCTCTGTAGAAATTAGGCCTCAAAGAATTTCCAACATAATTGACAGATTCTGTATCAGAAAACATGCTTCATACACCTCAAAATAAGCAATATTTTCAGAACACAACACTACAGTATCACCAGATCTTCCTAGAATGTTCTGATACCATGACAATTTGTTGAAGAGCAGATTTTATTGAAAGTAAAAATGAAAGAAGTGGAATATCTGGTTACATTCTTCACACAAATTGTGTGGCTAAAAAATCCAAAAAATTGTATTGGTCTGATATATGCCAGGCAAGAAAACCCAACGACTAATCACCCAATGACACGTATCTATCAGCTAACCAACTAAAACAAATTGAACAAAACAACATCAAATAGCTGCGTTTTGCACAACTAAAACATTAGCGCCAAAAACAAGCTGCACCGACTTCAAATGCAAGCATTCAATCCATTTCTGGCCCTTTATTGTGATTCAGTTTTCAAGTTAGAGGTTTGGACTTTAGAGGTGGGTGGTGTATGTGTTATGATATATAACTTGGCCCAAGGGTACAATGGTTTTTGAAGGGATATTTCAACGGATATCAACTGGGAAAGGAGCAGCAAGTGGTTAGTAGCTTCCAATGGCCATCGCTAACTGATGCTGTTAGTCGGAAATTGGGATGACGAAGATCTAGTTAAATAGTCATGAAAATAATGGAGTATGTATTCGTTAGTTGGGATAAATTTGCAGATCATAGTTCTCATTCTCTCTCGTCGATGTTCTAGAATTGCTTTCTCTTCTCACCTCTATTTCCTAATAATTCAACCTTCTTTTACTGATCTACCCATATTAGGAAGCTAGACTCATTACAATTGGTATCAGAGCAAGCGATTCTCAGATTTTATGGCAGAAAATACACATTTTATATCAGTGGCGAGTCATGTTAGCAATCTCAATTTGGACATGAAGGTGAATGGAATTGTTTAAGAACTGGGAGAAATATAACAAAGGATGGAGAAACTGTCTCAGAATGTCAACAACCAACTCGATAATCACACCGAGAAGATCAATTCTACCGTGGAGAATGTAATGAAGAATTTGCAGGTAGAATTCATGAAGCAGATGAATCTTATGGAGGAATATATCCAGAAGCATAATAAAGAAGATGATGAAGGCAGTAGCTCTTCATCCGTAGTCAAATCGGTGAAGAATTATCCTCAGTTTGCAAATCTAAGAAGAATGGAAGCAGAAGAATCTAGGGTAAGGGGAAAGGCTACAATTCTTTAGAATCCAAAGGTAATACTAAATGATGAGTTGGATATGTATGATCGGAGGAACAAAATAGGAAAAAGCTATGGAAATAATCAACCTAAGCAAGAATTGCCTCTGTTTGCTGGAACAAAAGCTCAAAGTGTGGCTGCGTAAATGTGACAGATTCTTCAATTTCTACCAAATCAATTATCTGAGCAGGGTTGAAGCGGTGGAAATAAACCTAGAAGGAAAAAACTGAAGTGTGGTACCAAAGCAAAAAAAATGGTTAGAGGACGGTTAAATTGGAAAGAGTTCTCAGAGGCTATAGTCGAGCGATTTTCAGATCTCAGAGGGAGAGGTGAATTTGAGGAATTCAACAAGCTTTATCAAAGAGGAAACATTTGATTATATTAGGAGCAGTTTGAAAAACTCAAAGCCATGGTACTGGGTAAGGATCCTAGACTCCCTGAACCGTATTTTGTTTCTAGTTTCACTAGTGGATTAAAAGAAGAATTGAAAACTATGGTTAAACTGACGAGGCCTACAAGTTTGCATGAAACTGTTGAAATAGCTATTTTTTCAAGAGCACAAGGAAGTAATGATGGTTTGGCAGGAAGAAATAATCAACTTGATTATGAAATAGAAGAACAAACTGAGGATATGAAGAGCAACCATCAATCTATAACTTGTAAGGCTAGGAATAAACCTTCTATAGCATTGTCGAAAGGTCAACATGGTGAGTATAGATACACAAAGGAATTTTAAAAAAATGAATATGGTTTATGTTAGTAGCAGTGGTGAAATCAGGAAGGCTATTGTTGGGCCCTTAAGATAAGCTGCAATGATTAAAAAGATATTATTAGTTTTCTTTTGGCCTAACATCAAACAGGATGTCATTGATTTCATCAAGGTATGTGTTACTTGTCACAGAAATAAACATGAACATTGTCACACACCTGGATTACTCCAACCTCTTCCAATTCCCAATCAAGCGTGGACTCATTTTACCATAGATTTTGTAGAAAGGTTTCCTAATTTTGAAGGTTATAATACAATCTTGGTAGTAGTTGACACTTGACAGGCACACTGAATACAAACATTTCATGTCCCTGGCACACTCATTCACAACAAGTCATGTAACAGTTGTGTTCTTTGATCAGATTTACAGGTTACATAGAGTACCAAATTCTATTACCGGTGATCGCGATAAAAATTTTACCATCCACTTTTGGAAGGAGCTCATGACAAGAATGGGTATCAAGCTTAACTTCAGTACAGCCTACCATCCCCAAACTAATGGTCAAACTGAGAGGATAAATCAAGTTTTAGAAAATCTTCTCAGATGTTTTTGTGGTGAAAAACTGAATAGTTGGAAGTTATGACTTAGTGCAGAAGAGAGATGGTATAATACCAATCACCATTCAGGGAAAAAAAATGACACCATATGAAGCACTTTATGGTGTTAAACTATTGCAGTTGCCTTTGGGTGAATTAGAGGATATTGTCATTCCTGCAATTCAGAATTTGATGAAACAAAGAGAGCAGATTGAACAAGTTTTGCAAAGGAATTTGCAGGTAGCTCAGGAGAGAATGAAGTACTTCGCAGATGAGAAAAGAGTGGATAGACAATTTAATGAAAGAGAATGGGTTTATTTAAGGCTTCAGATGCATCAACAACAATAAGTGCAATGGAGAAGCCATGCCAAATTAGCATCCAAGTTCTATGGACCATTTAAGATTTTGAAGAAGATTGGTACAGTAGCTTATCACTTAAAGATACTTGATCACAGTAAGGTGCATCTTATCTTTCACGTTTCTTTACTTATAGACCACATCATGGTCCTATTCCAGTTAGCCAAACAGATATTCCAGAAGAAGGTTCGGTAGAAGGATAGGTACAGGAACCCTTGGGAATTTTGCAGAGAAGATTAATGAATTGAAATGGCCAAACGATTATTCAGTGGTTAATCCATTAGAATGATCATACAAGAGAATATGCTTCCTGGGAAGATGTTAGTTTTATACATAATTAGTTTCCACAATTTCAAGCTTGAGGACAAGCTCATTTTTAACAGGAGTGGATTGTTATGATATATAACTTGGCCCATGGGTGCAATGGTCTTTGAAGGGATATTTCAATGGGCATCAACTGGGAAGGGAGCACCAAGTGGTTGGCAGCTTCCAACAGCTACCGCTAACTAATTTTGTTAGTCGGAAGTTGGGATGATGAAGATCTAGTTAAATAGTCATGAAAATAATGGAATAGGTATCCGTTAGTTGAGGATAAATTTGCAGATCGTAGCTCTCATTCTCTCTCGTCTAAACTCTACCGTTGCCTTTTCTTCTCTGCTCTATTTCCTTGTAATTCAACCTTCTTTAACTGATGTACCCATATCAGGAAGCTAAGCTCATTACAATATGAAATTATGATGCGGTGTTAGAATGTTATGAACATAAGTAAACGGGTAAATTCACTGAAGGGAATCAGTTAGGATGTAACTGATTTATATGCACGCCAAAGGGGTGATTAGAAGTGTAGGCATTGCAGCTAATTTGAGAGCTTTGCTCTTTTGGAATTTTTTACAAGCATTTTATAAGTACTTAGTTAGAATCTGAAAGGAGGTTATTAATTGGTTGATCATGTTTTGAGTTGAAGAACATTCTCCCCCCTCTCATAGTTCTTCTTTTCTCATCTTAAATGTTAAATTAGTTTGTTTGGCTTATTCGATCTTCGAAGATTTATTCTATTTACAATTTCCTATTTGAATTTGGTTTTGATCCCCCGGATCATAACAAGTGGTATCATAGCTCATTGAACCTTTAAATCTATGGCAGAAAACACTCAAAATATATATTAGAGGCACACTAGAAGGAGTTGGAAGCAAGAACGGTAGAAATCTCACTGGAGCTGAAGTTACAAAGTCAGGAACTGCGTGAACAAATGGAGTTGACAAGCTCAAGGATAAATTGAATAGTAGAATAAACTCTTAAAGCTTTTCAAGCAGAAATCAGAGACAACAACATGAACTCATACAGTAGATGGATAAAAAACTTGATAAGATGCGGGCTGAAGAAGTAAGTAGGAGCGGAAAAGAGAAAGCAGAGAGTTCCAGTAGATCTTATCAACATAGGTCTCAAGGAAACTCAATCCACATTGAGGTTAGAATTGATTCTAATCTTGATAGAAATATCCCTATTATGATGAATCCTAAATTAGTTTTCAAAGATGAAGGTCCTGTGAGTGATTGGAAGGAGAAATTGGATAAAGAATGGGGGTAATAGTCAAGTTAGGGCTGAATTGACTACTTATAATGGTGATAAACCAAGAGAATGACTTAGAAAATGCATGAAGTTTTTCAATTACTTCGATATTCTTGAAACTAATGGGCTGGAAGCAGTAGAATTGTATTTAGAAGGCATAGCTGAGATTTGGTTTCAAGGTGAGAAGCTTGTTAAACCTGACATGAAGTGGACTGATTTTAGTGAGTCCCTGCTAAGTAAATTTACAGAAGTATGAGGTAATGAGGAGATAGAGGAATTCAACAAGTTGTTTCAGAGGGGACCAAATAGAATGTTTCTAGAATCCTTTGAAGAATTGAAGACTTTAGTATTGAATATTGATCCTAGACTTTCAGAAGGATGCTTCATTTCTTGTTTTATCAGCGTACTCGATAATGAACTAGTGTCAACGGTAAAAATGTTTAAGCCTACTACATCACATGAAACAATGGAGCTAGCCTTACTTATGGAACTTATCAGGACATCTAAATATCCTATATTCTTACTCATAGTAGATCCTGATAAACCACTAGTCCAGTTTTAGATGGAAATGAGTGGGGAACTAATACAAAGAAGTTTAGGGGTGAAAATGTCAAAACTAATACAAAGAGTAGGGGGTTATAGAGTTAGGGGGAGTGGATTTGATTCTGGGAGTAAATCGGATGAGGCATTTTAGTTGCATCACATTTAATTTTCACTCACAAAATATCTTCATTTGTAGTAGTTGTCCTGAATCGATTTTGCAGGGACAATTTGATGATGCAAAGTTTCATGTGATTAGAGGTAAAGATGGGGAGCATATGGAGTTCATGAAGGGGGAAAATGTTGGTCAGAGATCTCGAATATGCAAAAGCAAGATCTAGAATGAAGTACAAGCAAACTAAGATGGAGACAGATTATAATCAGACTTCTTATCAGAGTGAAGCATTGGATGCTATTTTAATTTTTGATCAGTTAAAAAAGGCTTTCAAGTATTTTTTAGATTTTTTTTCTGTTCATACTACACTACCTCCATCTAGAGAAAGTGTTCACATAATTGTTTTGAAATCAGATGATGAGCCATTAAAAATCAAGCCCTATAGATATGCCATGGACGCAAAGATGAAATTGAGAAACATTTTGTCGAGTTGATGGATCAGGCATTCATTCAACCTAGCACAAGTTTTTTTTCTTCCCCAGTATTGCTAGTCAATAAGAAGGATAGGAATTGGAGACTCTGCATAGATTATAGAAGACTCAATGATTTAATTGTTAAGGACAAGTTCCCTATCCCTGTAATAGATGAACTTTTAGATTAGCTTCATGGCACTTGCTTTTTCACTAAATTGGATATTAGGGTAGGATATTATTATAATAGAGTTAATTGCGGTGATATGTCTAAAACTTCATTTTAAACTCAAAGTGGCCATTATGAGTTTTTTATGATGCCATTTAGCTTAACCAATGCATCAGCTACATTTCAGGCTCTCATAAATCAAGTTTTTCAGAAATTTCTCAAAAAATGCGTCTTAATTTTCCTTGATGATATACTGATCTATAGTAAAACCTGGGAATGGAATATGATGCAAGTGCAACGTGTTTTAACATTGTTGAGGAACCATCAACTTTATGCTAAGCTCAGTAAATGCATTTTTGCTCAGCCAAAAGTTGAATACTTAGGCCACACAATATTACTAGAGGGGTAGAAAGGGATAACACTAAAGTTAAGTGTGCTTTAGCTTGGGAAATTCCAAAGAACATAAAATAACCGAGGAGCTTTCTGGGACTTACAGGGTACTACAGAAGATTTATAGCCAATTATGGCATCATTTGTAGACCATTACATGATCTGCCGAAGAAAGATTCATTCAGTTGGACTCATGCTGCTACAGATGATTTTCAGAAACTGAAAATGGCAATTACTAGCGATCATATTATGAAAATGCAAGAGTTTAAAAAATCTTTTGTGATTGAAACATATGCATTGACCATGACATGAGAGCAGTAATTATGTAAACTTGACAACCCACTTCTTTCTTAAGTAAATCACTCTGTCAGAGAAACAAAGTGTTAATAACTGATGAGGGATCCTTCCAGGCCAACATAATGTCCAGAATCACCGCGGAGTGATGAGCATGCTTAGTTCCCAAAAAAAGAAGGTCTCGGGGAGGTCTCCAACATCCGACTCTGATGCCTAAGTTAGTGTTTGTCTTATAGTTATTTTTATTAGGAGGATTGTCACTACCTGTCTCCTCAGTTTGATTATTTTATCTATATTCAATGCATTGTGTATTGTGGTCCACATTCTCCCATCCTTACCAGGTTGTGTCCTTGAGGGAATGATAGTGGGTACTGGCAATCATCTCTCTTGAGGTGGGTTTCGTTATGTACGTCGTGGTGCGCGTTCAGGGTCCGTCTAGTCAGTTCGCTGGCCGTGAGGTGTTGTCTTCTATCTTGAGCTTCGCATGACTAATGAAGGTGGATATCATAAGTCACCCTAGCCAAGAAGTCACTGCGAACGAAGCTCTTATATTTTTAAATTGAAACAAAGAAGATAATAAGGGTAAAGTGCATATGAAAATCCTTTGGATGGGTGAAGATAAGGGTATGGTGGATAAAAAGAGTCTGGGCTTCCTGGGTGAAGATATATAGGAAAGTTGTGGCTATCCTATTGGGTTATCTCAATTTTTGGGTTCCAGCCTTTAGTAGTCTGATAATATAACACTCGTTAGCAGATATAAATAGGGAGTTTAAGATTCGTGTAATCATCACTGCCTTAATCATTCATGGGTATTTTACTCTTAACATTTTTCAAGTATCGGAATATAAATAATTCCCTCATCTTGTGAGGTTTACTATTGTTCCGAAATGGCGGGTAATAGAAGGGTTATTACCTTGATTGACGTGGCTGTGTTAAAAGAGTATTATATTTATTTATCGGGTTGTGAGGTCATGAAACCTCAACTGATAATGTCAGGATGAGGCTGCCTCCTAGTATGTTTAGTGTGTATAAGTGTCAGTTGGAGTGTGGGTTGACTCTCCTTGTTCCAAAATACTTCATGAGCATTTTGAAGGCTTATGGAGTTGCTCTTGGTCAGATGAAATCGTAGGGAGTGGCCATATTAGTTAGTTTTGAGCGTGTATGTGGTGAAGTTGAGGTAGAATTTAGCCTACAACTATTTAATGCTTACTACAACCTCTAGTTGGAGGGTATAGAAAGGTAAAGGGTGATTTTTAAGCCAATTATGAGAATGTCAAAATCGTGAAAGTAGCTCATGATGAATATAGGAACTGGGTAGATTGGTTTTTATAAGTGAATTGTTGTGGCTATGGGACGATGTCGTCATGGAGGAACAATGTATCTCTGGACCGAGAGAAAAAAAGGGAGGGGGAGCTGAGCCTGCTCAATTAACCATGTAATTGATTTGGATCATGAGGTATGGTACTGCGTCAGATTTATTGGTTTATGACTATTGTATTGATTACTAATTGTGTTCTTATTACAGTTGTGAGGTTTTGCAGGCTGAGAGAACCATTGTCCCATGATAAGGGTGCCTATGTGTCTAACAACCATCATGGGAATAAATGGGTTGACTGTTGGGAAGCCAGTGCTACTAAACGTAAGGCTTGCGGGAGGGAAAGACCCAATGAATGTCATTCTAAGGTGATAAAGTCAAGGGTTGTTGGAAAGGATGTGGGTGTTGGGGATATTCTCATCTTCTTTGGGGATATTCTCAGATTAGCTGGTGTGGTTGGTTTTGCTGGATGGGTGCGTTAAGTCTTTTTGAGACTTGGACTTACATTCTAGGTTCGTAGAACATTGTATGGTGGTGCATATTGAGGAAGCCTTGACCAGCCTTCTCAACACACTGTAAAGTATATTGATAAGGTGACAGAGTTCAAGAAATGGTTAGGTTTGCTGGAACTATCACTAGGTAGAATGACAACGAGTACTTGTGAGTTGGAAACGCAGTTGTGCTAGCTGCTTGCTCTTTGCAAGGACAATGATGTTGCAAATTTCACCTTACGTGAGGAGCTAAGAGTACTGAGAGAGAGTGGTCTTGCATGTTCACCTAAAAATAATCATTATGGTTGATAAGATGATGGGTACACAATATTTTCTGAGCTATGCTCGGGGATATGTATGTGAAGATGGTTAAGGTTGTGAAGCTTAAAGCTATGTTTTGTCTTCGTGAGCAGAACTCGGAACTCGACCTAGTCGTTCTAGATGAGGAGATTTTTTGAAGAGGTGCTGGAAAGGGCTAAGGCTATTGTGGATGAAGACTTAGTCAGGTGGTGCAAATGTGGTGTGCTTCTTTTCGCGTAATTAGGGAGTTAGATGGGATGCATATATTTCCTACTCTAGCGAGGCAATTTTTTTTGTGTGTTGATCAATGTTCTTCTACTATCGAGAATGGAAAGGTTAATTGTGAGTTGCGGGGTGGCACTGCCACCAAGGCTTTTGGTGCTAGCTTGATTGTAGTGGATAAGAGAGGTGTGCCTAGTTGTTCTAGGAATAAGGATGCGACCTTTGGTCCCATGGTAGGATAACCATAGTTGTATTTTTATTGTAAATCTAGTGGTCACTAAATTGTTTCTTTTGTATTTTTATAATAATTTCATTTTACGAGTATTTATATGACGTAGGGAATTTGTCAAAGAATGGTGTTCCGCGTTCTCAAGAAATGGTTTTGTCTACCAGGTTTCATCAGACGGGATATAGAGGTGTGCTTCTTATGGGTGAATCTTATGCTGATTTAACTAACGCACTAGGTATTTGTATGTTAGACCTAGATCGAGTACGAGGATGGCTTGGTGGATCGAGGATCTCTTCTAAAGCTGAAGAGTGGCTGATATCACTGGGTGGATGGGTGAGAGGACTATTTTTAGGGTTATTGATGTTGTGTTAGGATAGGATCAAAGCATGAAGCGAGGTGTTATGTATTTAAAGGGATATGATGCTCATCTGATTGAATAGAGAGTCCAAATTAAAATTTTAAGAAAGTAATTTATGGATTTTATGCAACGTGGAAGAGAGCGACAAAAGTGTATAGCGAGGACATGTCATGAAAGCGGTCTGATGGACGATTTCATCTTAAAGATGGCTAATTATTTTTATGAATTTTTTCGAAGGAAAAGAAAACTAAAACTTGAATATCGCCCGTCAATGACAGAAATACAAGAATGGGGGGGGGGGCGGGCA
>JAULKK010292306.1:0-23405 GCA_032355705.1 Rubia peregrina
ATCAATTGCTCCCAAGGTTAAGTTTAGCTACTACTAATCATACTAATTAACAAAATCAATTCAAACATAGAATCAAACTAGAACAAAGATGAAAGAAATGGAAACCTGGGTTTTTTTGCCACTGGAGTCGGGGAGAAGAAGGTTGGAAATAAGAGAAAAAAGTGTTCCCTATTTATAGTACAAAAATTCTATAAAAAAAAGTCTGGGCAGGTAGCCTTCGCGACTCGCGACGGCCAAAGTGACCTGCGCTAAAATTACTTAACTTCTTGGTCTTCATGTAGTCTTCTCTTATTTCTTTCTCTGGGTCTTCAAAAGTCTTCATAGTATTCAAAATGGAGTTTTCATAGTCTTCACATCTCCTATAATTACCTAGTCTCGCGGAATTCTCATTATAAGTGACAAAAGCGATAAAGTCGCTCTCAAATCTAATAATAAGAATTCAAGGTAAAATAGGGTATTCAGAGCATCAAAGTTTGCCAAAATGAGTCTAAGAAGATGCCAAAATCACCATATAAAATGGACACATTAGCAGTTTAATGTGACGGGCACGATAGATGGGGTTCCTGAAGGAAAGATGATCCTGAAGAGACCCTGGTCTATGATCTTGCCCTCCTTTTTGTGTAATGTTGATAAGGAATGCAAGATGTAGAAAGACAAATGAACATCTAGCCACACCCAGCGTTAGACGATGCCCGATTATGGCTCAAGTTATCGTGTTGGCGCTGACTGCCTGTGCAATGTGCAATCTGAACCTCAAAAGGGCTAAGATAAATGAACGTCCAGCCATACCCAGCACCGGAGGATGCCCGTGTCTTGCTCAAGTTTTTGAACTGGCGCGGACTGCCAGCACAATGTGTAGGCCAAATCTCAAAGGGGCTAAGAAAAATGATTGTTCGGCCACATCCAGCGTCGGACGATGCCCGATTTTAGCTCAAGTTGCCACGCTGGTGCTGACTGCCAGTGCAATGTTCAGGCCAAATTTCAATGGGGCTAATACAAATGAACATTTGGCTACACCCAACACCCGACGATGTCAGATCCTGGCTCAATTTTCCATGCTAGCGCTGACTGCCAGCTCAATGTGCAGGTCGAATCTCAAAGTGGCTAAGATAAATGAACGCTCGGCCGCACCTAGCACTAGACGTTGCCTGATTCTGGCTCAAGTTTTTGGGCTAGCGCAGACTGCCAGTGCAATGTGCAGGCTGAATCTCAAAGAGGCTAAGACAAATGAACGTTCTGCCTCACCCAGCGCAGGATTATGCCCGATTCTGGCTCAAGTTACCGCACTAGCACTTACTGCCAGCGCAATGTGCAGGCGGAATCTCAAAGGGGCTAAGATAAATGAACGTCCGGTCACACCAAGCGACGTGCGATGCCCAATTCTAGCTCCAGTTGTCGCGTTGGCGCTAACTACCAGCGGAATGTGCAAGCAGAACCTCAAAGTGGCTAAGATAAATGAACGTTCGGCTGCATCCAGTGCCGGACGATGCTTGATCCTAGCTCAAGTTATCGCACTGGCACTGACTACCAGCGCAATGTGCAGGTCGAATCTCAAAGGGAATAAGACAAATGAATTTCTGGTCGCACCTAGTGTCGGATGATGCCCGATTCTAGCTCAAGTTTCTGCAATGGCGCTGACTGCCGGCGTAATGTGCATGCTGAATCGCAAAAGGGATAAGTTAAATGAACTTATGGCCGCATCCAGCACCGGACGATACCCATTTCTGGTTCATGTTGTCGCACTCGCGCCGACTGCCGGTGCAATGTGCTAACGCGTGAACTGCTAGCTCAAAGTGTGAGACTAGCGTGAATAGTGCTAGGAAAACGAATCTCTGGCTAATGAAAAAGCTAAGGAAACATGAAATAGAAGGTAAGAGACTAGGCGCTGGTCCCAACACCCATCACATTAAGATGAGGATTGTAAGGAAGTGAGAATGAAGTTGTTAAAAAAGTACAGACTGCAAGTTTAAAATTTCATCCCTCAGCAGGGGAGTAAGTTACACACAAAAAGGAACAAATGTTCAGCTTGTAAGGTTTTTCCGCGCTGCCATCTTCATCAACAAACATCGCAGCAGCCACTTCGTCTTCGCCACCCGCTCCGTCTTCACTTCCGGCACTTACCACTTTAGCATCACCACCCTTCCTAGAGCTGCCGGTAGCCTGAGCAGCTTCCTCGGTCAAAATCGTTGTATCTTCTACAAGCTTTTGTGTCCCGCTAGAGGAATGTGCATCGACCTCTCGGGGGGTGTTGTCGGGGGTCCAACTGTTGAGCTTGACCATTAACATCCTTGGGTGCAGTTGGCTAAAATACTCAGTGAAGTTGTACTCCTGGAAAGATATAAAAGCATCACCAAGGTCGACTCGCAGCTGATCATCATCCTCCGTGCGGGAATAAAGGTCAATGTCCTTCATCAAAGTGCCACTCAGCAGCTCAGAGGCCTTATTGCTTTGCACTATGCGAGAATGAAGGCTCAGGAAGCCCCAAGTGAAGGCCCACCCGTGGAAGTTTCTCAGCTCAACAACTTTGGCCTCAGCGCGGGTCAAAGAGCTCTACAGAGAGCCGGAGACACCTTTCTCTAGCTCCAGATCCTGCTCCAGCTCTGCAACATGGAGAGCCTGGGAATAAAGGAAGGATATGCCCTGCTTCAACTCGGTGACCTCCGCACGCAGGTTGTCCTTCTCTTCCTACATGGCCCTAGCAGAGCATAGGTTCTAGGAGGAGAGAGAAAAATAAGTAAGCACAGTTGAAGAATAAAGTAAGTTAATGAAAAGAGGTAATAGGGAAAACCTCGAGAACAGTGGCAGCTGACCAATCGGCTAAAGAGTTGGTGTCGGCAATATTTAGGGAGCGCTCACACAGCCAAATGTTGAAGTGTGGATTAGGTAAGAGCTGTAGACCAATTATGACTGCGCAGAAGCACTACGCAAAGGGCCCAGAGTGAACCTCGGGGCAAGGAAACATGAGTAAATAGAGGCGAGAAAGGGATGACTGAAGTAAGTTGGGTGGACAGAGCGAGACCCTGATGACTGGTCGCAGGCATCTCCAGGACCTCTTCTGAGGTGAGGGTGCGTGGAAACAAGCTGGGACCTGCACCACTATTTTCCCCCACCGTCGCAGCCTACGTCGGGTCCTCTTCAGGGAAGGATCTCCATCATGGGCATCAATGTCAGATACATCTATCACCTTCACCTGCTAATCAACGATGTCACTGCATCATCAGCCTAAGAAGTCGAGCGGCTGCTCCCAGCCTGGTGAGGGAGCCTCGACAGGTCCCCAAGAAAGACAGCCACAGAAATCTCTGCAAAAATGAAAAACGAGTCAAAGCCAGAAACCAATAACAGAAAAGAAAACAACAAGTGAAGTTAGTAACCCGGCCAAAAGTTAACAAGGGATGCCCTTGCCATAAGAAAGGGTGTCAGGGAAGAACGGCAGACCAATAGAACGAAGGATGGAATCACGTAATAGGTGGTCCCAACTGACGCTTACAATTTCAAGACGAGAAATAAAGGACTGCAAGGAAAAAAATTCAATGGCGGTAAGACAAGAACATGTCCTCTTTCCCACCCAGAAAGATAGATGACTATTTCCTCATTCGTACGGGCCAGGAAGAGCTCCTCATCCAAAAAGATGAACCACTTTTTCCACTCAACGCGAGTGGGAAGATCGGTTAATAGCTTGACCCATCCTGCCAAAATTTCAACGAAACCCAGTCTGAGGGTAGCCTGGCAGGGTGACGTGAAACAGGTTTACAGAAGGTTGTATGCAGAGGAGGTGGCATAGAACCTCGAAACCTAAGACGACCCTAAACCTCGAAACCTAAGACGACCCTAACGGCGTTGGGAGGAAGGTCAGTCAAGCATAATTCATAAAAGGCTAGAACGGCCTGGAAAAAAAGGGAAAGCGGGAATCTAAGGTAACACTGCTCGAGAGTCTCGATATAGACGGCTATACTCCCGTCAGGCACATTTAAGAGAGTTTGGCTAACCCCGGGCAAAAGAGAATGCTCATGAATGTCATTAAAGAGGACATTCTGAGCATTATAGGCAGCCTCTACCACGCGAAGAGCTGCCCGGAAGTCTGGATTGGTAGTATCGCAGTACGAATATGCCTTCGGGGGACCGACGCTGGAAACTATGATAAAAATTAAATGACCGAAAAGGAAGAAGATAGAAGGAAGCAGAAAGAGTACCTGGAAGGAGGGTAAAAGCTGTCGGAGAACCAAAAAAGTCAAGCGGGCGGAATTGCAGAGAAAAGAAACAGTGGAAGGAAAAAGACGAGAAATATGGATGGGTTAGAGTAAAAAGGAAGATAACAAGCGAACAAGGGTAGTTAATTTCTTCGACAGACAGGGAGACAAAAAAGTAATAATAACTGCCTCGGGAGAGAGCAAGGATTACGCAGCCAGCATGCAAATAACCATCAGAATGAGACACATGGCGGACATCCAGATAGGTAGCGTAACCGTCAGTGGAAGCATTAATAAAAAGGAGATCAACAGTTGGTGAGCAGTTTCAAAAACCAAAAGGAACCGCCAAAGTGCTTAAGAAATGCAGAAGAGGCTCCCAAGGATGCTACCTGCTCCCAGAGGCATTATATATTCACAGGGACACTACCTGCTCCCTGGAGGATACGGGTAATGGAAAAGAGAAAGTCAGGTTCCGATACAGCCATTGACCTCCAGGTCCACCTACCTGGTCAGGTCATTGCCTGGGGGACTTGATAATAATTGGGCCTAAACGGCCTAATAAGGATGAAAAACTTATCTCCTAGGGACGCTCTCTGTCGTCCAGGTCGGATGCCTGGGTGAGAAGCCATATCAGCGGTGGTTATATGGGCACTGATAGGACAGCTCCAGTTCCATCAGCCACTAAACCACATATAACGAGAAAGAGTGTTGGACACGAGGTAATATTTCCCCAATAATTATACTATTTACTTGAATTCTCCTATACATGACTCTCATGGGTAACGGGATCGTCGAAGTAGGCACGACTCTGGGCCTGCCTGCCTGACCTCTCTCTGCATATCTTGTAGGTTCAAGTGCATATTGGGCTGACGGAGATCGACATTGGATGTACAACAATTTTTGGTACTAACATACTCGTCCTCGAGTAAGAAAAGATTCAAGAACACAAAGAGATTCACATATCCACATCCTATACTAATATTCCCCCTATCAATACCTCACAAAAACTTTCATTAGCATAAATCCAAATATTAAAGATCAAATGATAAATTTTCACACACAACCCCACCCGCAGACTTAGTTTAGATTTCCAAGCATTCAAAATCTCTCCTTCCGCAAATGTAACCAAACCCAATCGCCCTCTTGAAACCTCATAGGTTGGTGGCCTTGATTGGCTCTGTCAGCATTCTGATCATTTGTCCTTTCAATCATCAGTGCACTTTCTCATGCACTCGTTTCAAAAAATCAGCCTTTTTTTCTCCATCCAAATTTTTCACCGCTTTAAAATTCAAAAGAATTATATCAAAAGGTGTATTTCGTAAAAATCTATAAACAATCTCAAGTGGAGGGAAAGAAGTAGTAGAATGAATAGTGCGATTATAAGCAAACTCCGTAATCAGAATGCACGCTCCCAATTCTTCAAAAAAAATCTGAACCAGGGCATGCAGAAGAGTCCCTAATGTGTGATTGGTGACCTATGTATGTCCATCAGTTTGCGGATGACTTGCCGTGGAGAACAACAATTTTGTCCCAAACTTGCACCAAAAGATATTCCAAAAGTAGGACAGAAATTTAACATCTCGATCAGACACTATAGACGCGGGGATACCATGTGATCGAACCACCTCTTTCAAAAATAAAACAGTCACATGTTTTGCGTCACCTGTCTTCCTACAAGGAATAAAATGTGCCATCTTTGAAAATCGATCAACAAGCACAAAGATAGAATCATTACCTGATTGGGATCATGGAAATCTGAGAACAAAATCCATAGAAATATCAACCCAAGGATGTGTATGGAGAGGTAAAGGAGTATATAAACCGTGAGGCTTAGACTTTGACTTTGTCTTCAAGCAATCAATACAATTCCTACAAATCCTATCAACAAAAAGTGCCATATTCAGCTAGTAAAAGTGTCCTCGTAACAAATTACAAGTTTTTAATGCACCAAAATATCCCATTAAACCACCTGAATAACCTTCTTCAACAAGTAATTCACGCATAGAATATTGAGGAACACATAGCTTATTATAACGAAATAAAAACCCATCGTGCCTAAAAAATTACTCATACGCACCATGTTCACAAGCAGCATAGACAGATGAAAAATTAGGATTAGCAGCATATAAATCTCGCACGAAAGAAAACCCTAAAATGACACATTCAAATCGTGTAAGTAAAACATGTCTAAGAGTCAAAGCATCAGAACCAACATTTTCTTTACCCTTCTTGTATCGCAACACATAAGGAAAAGATTCAATAAAACACGTCCATTTAGCATGACACTTATTCAACTTCATGTGACTCTTCAAATATTTCAACGACCCATGATCACTATGAATAACAAATTCTTTATGCAATAAATAATGTTGCCAAGTTTCTAATGCACGCACATTGCATATAATTCCTTATCATACATAGGATAATTCAGAGCACCGCCCTTTATCTTTTCACTGAAGTAAGATATAGGTCGATTCTCTGGCATCAAAACAGCACCAATACCAACATCAGAAGCATCAAAATGAATCTCAAAAGTACCATTAAAATAGGTAAACCAAGAACAGGAGCATTACATAATCATACTTTCAATTCATTAAATGTATTCTCTTAATCATCACCCCAAACAAATTTCACATCCTTTTTAACTAGTTCATTTAAAGGTGGAGCAATAGATGAAAAATCACGCACAGACCTTCTATGAAAACTAGCTAAACCATGAAAATAATGCACCTGATTGGCATTGGTAGGTCTCAGCCAGGTCTTAATGGCCTCAATTTTGGTTTAGTTGACTTATATGCCCTCCTTAGAGACCACAAAATCGAGAATCACCACTTCTAAAGCACAAAAAGTACACTTCTCGATATTTGCATACAAATTAGACTCACTGAGTGCAAGCCTCAATATCTCATCATTCGACTTAGAAAGATCAAATATCATCAAAGTAAACCACAAAAAATTGACCAATAAACTTTCTCAAAGCATGATTCATCAACCGCATAAAAGTACTAGGTGAATTGGTTAATCCAAAAGGTATAACAATCCATTCATTAAACCCGAACATAGTTTTAAATGCAGTTTTCCATTCATCAACCTCCTTAATTTGAATATGATGATAACCCTGAGTCAAATCATTTTTAGTATATATCACATATCCATGCAAATCTTCAAGCATATTATATAACTTAGGGATATGATGGCAATATTTAATGGTTATCTTGTTAATAGCACAACAATCTATACACATCCGCCAAGTTTTATCTTTCTTATGAACTAAAATGAAAAGCACAGCACAATGACTTAAATATTCATGCACATAACCTTTTTGAAGTAAATCCTCGACTTGTCGTTGTAGTTCCTTTGTCTCCTCGGGGTTCCCTTATAAGCTGGCCATCACGGGCCTGAGTAGGGTTTCGATCGGCCCTTTATGACTCAGTCGCAAACTTTTCTTTGTTGATTTTTATGCGCCTCTAAGCCTTAATAAATTCCACTAGTGACAATGGAGTCAGTGTATATCAGGTTCTATCCTTAATCACAGTAATTTTGTTACTGTAACCATCATGCATAGATTTACAATCAAACTGCCATGGTCTCCCTAACAAGATATGACTAGTCTCCATAGGTATAACATCACATAAGATAGAATCGTGATATTTTCCAATCATAAAGTTACCCATGCAATATTTATTAACGCTAATCTCACCATTACCATTTAACCAAATAAGTTTATAAGGTGATGGATGAGTTGTAATAGGCAAAGACAATGATTTAACAAGAAGATTAGAAACAGTATTAGCACAAGATCCTCCATCAATAATCATTAACCATTTATTATCTCTCACAAGGAAGCAAGTGTGGAAAATATTAATCATTTGTACCTGGGTTTCGGCCATCTGAGAGGTTAAAGCTCTCAATGTCACATAGTTACCTTGTGTTTCCATACCTTATTCACCTTGATCATTTCTGATGATCTTTTCATCTACATGTTCTTCTCCACTTTCATATAGAGGTGGCATATCAGCATAATCATCTACTTCATCGCCTTCCTCAATGGTGGCTAACACTTGAGCATGAGAACAATTACTATGAACATGTTCTCTCCTATTACAATGAAAACAAGTAAGCGTGTTAACTGAAACCGAATTTGATGAATAGATGTAGGAATTACTTGAATTTCTCGAGGACTGCTAGTTTGAAGTATGTGGTGTCATCCTCCAATCAGTGGAATTGTAAGTTAGATTGGAATAGGTTTAGACCGACCCTCGGTCTCCCATTGACGCCCCTCTACCTCGGCCTGGGTCAGGGTTTCTGGAGTAAAACCCTAATCGTTGGCTGGGAAATCCAAACTGTGGTTTCTTCGGTCACATAGTGCTCTCAACCAACCTTGCTTTCATTAACAAATCGTCCATGGAGATATGATGTTGAAGTTTGACTGGCGTTTGAAGGTTTTCACACAATCCCTCAATGAATAGATTTTTGATGAATGCGTCGTCTTCTTTCATCCCGACCCTTCTCATGGTCAACTTGAGATCTTGTCAGTATTCATCAACTGTTCAATTTCCTTGCTTCATATTAGCCAGTTAAGAATGTTTTCCATCAGATAAGTAGGTGGAACATGATAATGGCAAAGTTCGATCTTCAATCTCTCTCATGTGGAGACAGGTTTCTTCACAGCAAGTTGTCTCCTTTCTTTGACATTTTTCCACCACTCAGCTAAATAGTGAATGAAGGAATACTGCGCCACTTAAAATTTATCTTTCTCCCGATAGTTTTTGAGATCAAACAGTTGCAATTTGTCGCTCCTAATCTAAATACTTCAATGGATTGTGTTCACCATCAAATTGAGGGATATAATACTTCAGCCCCTTGATATATCGAGCAGAGTCTGAACTTGAACCTGAACTCGAATTGGCCCTTGTTCTCCTTTAGGAATCATGATTTCTATCGTGGCCATGCCTTCTTGAAGATCTCAGTGTGATCACATTTCCAATTCATTGTAATTTTCATAGGCACTACCATAAGCTTGGAATCTGCGAACAAATCCCTATGGATCATCCCTCAATGGCATGGGTTGTAGTGTGGGTGGTTCCAAGCTATCAACTTTTGTCGCCAAACTCTGCACCTCACTCATGAGTGCATTTAATGTGACATCAAAGCGATTTATACCAACTTGTTCATTGGGTTTGACATGATGTCACCCCTAATCGTCCGGTGCCTCACCTTATGGCTGTTCACCACGCCTGTTATTGGATGTGTTTTCTTAGCAGCTTAGCGGAGATGGCGGATGAAAATCCATTCATCTCACCTTATGGCTTTTAAGAAAATAAATAGTTAGTAATAAAAATCGTCCCCTCTTCCTTTGTTGACAGAGGCTAATATAAGGGTAATCGATCAATTCACCGCAAATTCAAAGCAATATAGGAGAAAAGTACGGAATATCTTATTTCGAAATTTAAAATATATAAACTCAAAATTGGGCTCTAATGATCTAAAATTCCAAATTCTACAAAGATTACGGAACAAAGTGCAATTAAAATGGCACGAATCGGAGATGTAATGAAGAAGATATAATCAAAACAAAAAAAAATTATGTAGGCAACAAATAAGTTTCGAAAATTGATTTAACTTTTCCAAAACCCTATTGGATTAGCTATCCCAACTCAAATCCTTTTTAGAAAAATATTTTTGGTACTTACTTGCTGCCCAAGATAAAATTTCAGATCAATTTCCCCCTCTCAAATGGATTTGACTTCCTTTTTCTCTTCCGATTAGGCTTTTTTCCCCTTTTCCTTTCTCAAGTCGGATTGCCTTTTTCTTCTTTCCTTTTCAGCTATAAATTTGACTTTCACACAAAATATAAGACTTAAAATCAGAATCTTACTGTCCAAGAAATTTCAACCGTGTGCAACTTCCAATTTATTTTGAAAATTGCAAGCAACCCCAAAACTTTTGAAAATTACAAATCTGCCCCAAATTTCTAATTTCAAAACCCTGAATTCCAATTTAAAAACCCAAAAATCTGATAACCTTTGTTTTTAATTTTCAAAAAAGTTTGAAACAAAGATCGCCTATATAAAACTTGGAATAAGAAATCTGCCACAAGTTCCTCTCCATTCAAATGAATTTCGAGGTATTCAAGATCGTAAGGATCAAGAATATAACACTATATCTGGAAAAGACACAAAAGACTCTCTCTCTCTCTCTTTTTTGGTATAAGGTGTAATCAAGAATCAAAGAACAATTTAAGATTACTGAATCAAAGAACGATAAAGAAAATAAATAGGATTATGAGCATGCAATAATTCTTCAGAATAGTGGACGAAAGATATCGCAAGCACATAAACAGTATAACCTACCTAAAAACTATGAAACTAACTGGGAAGGTGAAGGCGGATTACACTTGTTAACGCTCAAACCCTTCGACGTCCTCCTGACTCTATTGATGAAGGTGAAGGCGGATAGTAATACCGAAGTATTCTAACTCTTGGACCCTTTGATGTCCTTCGACTCAAGATTCAATCCTCCCGCTAAGAAAGATCAAACAAAAATAGTTTAAAATATGTCACTAAAGAGTTTATAAATTTAGAACAAAAATTTGAAAATAAAGTAATACAAGAACTTGAAACCCCTAATGATTTTCGGCCACATGGATCTTTTGCTTTGCTCTGATACCAACTGGTATGAATCTCCTTACAAAGACTCTGGATTGCATAATTTTATATCTTTGAATAAATGAGTGATTTTGCAAACCCTAGTATACCAGCACAAATTGATCAAAACTAGCCTCCGAGATCTTGAACAGCTCAAGAATTGTGACCCTAACTAGCCCACGGGATTAGTTCACAAATCGAAGGTATTGATAGTTAATTAACCTGCAGGATTAATCAACAACGAATACACTTGCAAGCAATGAGTATAACTCAAAAATTCTGAATATGTGATTGATAAAAAATGGTGAAGAACAATTCGGCCAACCCCCTCTATTTATAGAGTTGATTTCTGCCAAAGGACTCTAATCACAAATGGAAACCGAATCGACTTAAAGCAGGTTTAAGAAGTTAAAACCATATCCAACTAGAACTCCTAAAATAAATGGTAATCTACTCGAAATTCTTCTCCAAGTAACTTTGAAGAATATTACCTTATCTAATCTTACCAAATCTAATTCTAATCATAATAAAACTCAATATTGACTGAGTCAAAAATACTAGCCTTCAAAAGCCCACATGGCCGAGCTATAGACCAAAATAAAATAATGTTACTATAATTTACAAAGATCACTCTACCTCGTTAAATACTCAATGGAAAAAAAGTATAATGCTTTTCACGATGTCTTTAGTTAATCGACAAGTTTGAATAATTAATCCAAGCTCTAACCGATTTAGTTTTGAGTTCTTCATCATGCAGTTGATCTATCAGAGCATTCAATGTCGCATCTCTAAACTTCGTTCTTGACCTAGTCATCTGTCCATCCATGTCACTTAGATGATCCCGAACATAACACTTTAATGTTTGATCAAGTAGTGGAATGTCTTCATGGGTAGTCATCTTCGCATCTACATCAGTTTCGGGAAAGGTGGTAGGCTACTCCACTATTCACCCTAAGAATAATTTTTTTAAAATTTTATTAATTAAAACAAGTAATCCACCTTTTACTTTTATGTGTATTTGATGTAAAAATATAAAAGGAAAATATACTATAAAATTTACAATATTCAACTTTTTAAAGTTTAAAATTTAGTGTGTAAATAAAAAAATACGGTAGCATGTCTATAATTTAAGGATATGCCACTTGTCAGGAGATCTCTTTGAGCTAATTAAGGGAAATTTTTTATATGTGGGGGGTTTTAATGTGGGGAGGTAGGAGCCCAATGAAATTTTGACAAGTGTCAAATTTAAGCTACAATTAATGGGAGGAAAAACAAGAATGTCTTTAATTTAATTTTTAATTAACACTTATCAAAACTTCATTGGGTCTCATCTACCCACATACAGAAACCCCACGAATAAAATATCCAAGTGAGTACATGCACGACCTTATACGACCATGTAAAGTGGAGGTCACACTGAAACTGAAACCCCTCCCCCCCCCACATAGAGCGTTTTAAAACGGTTTCAAACAACTAAAACCGGGCAGCAATAGCAATCAACCGAAACCAAGCCTAGTTTGTATTTGTTTGCCAAACCATGTGATTGGGGGCCCGTGCATTTTGTCCCCCCACCTAAGTCCACGTGACAGCCTCTGAATGGACCACATGTCAGCTGTTATATCAACTTTTTCTTGCTTTGATTGGGACACGTGGCCCAAACATATGGTGCCACGTGTCCCAACAACAAATATATTTTGTGTGATTATTTAAAAAAATTAAAATTCTATTTTTTAAAAAGAAATTAAAATTCTATTTTTTAAAAAAATCTAAATTACGTTTTGGATCTTTTAAAAAATTAAAACTACATTATTTTAAAAAAATATGGTTATTTTTTATTTAAGTTCATAAATATTTTTTAAAAAATTGAAATTAATTTTAGATTTTAAAAATGAAATTCAATTCAAAATTAATGAGTGCATGATTAAATTTTACATTTTTATTTATTTTGGGTAGGAAAATTTATTTAAATTAAATATAGAAAGTAAAATTAAAGAGTATGATAGAAAAAATCAAGTGGGGTCCAACCACTATGGAGGTATAAATTGAGTGATTTCTTTGTGGGTTCAATTGATGGTGAAAGAGAAAGATTGTATATTTAATGATCTGAAACCACAAGAGCGGTTTTACCATTGTAGATGGTCTAATCTCCCTTTCAAGTTCTTATTAATTTGATAAAAGAGAAAATATCCAGAATGGTACCCGCATTTAAGTGAAATTCACAGTTTGGTACCTAATTTTTAAAATTGTACTAAAAAGGTACCCATTTTTCATTAATGTCCGAAAAGGTACTTTTTAGTTAAAAGTGGATACCATTGTGGCACAATTTTGATCCAAATTGGTATCCATTTTTTTGCTGAAATGTATCATTTTGAGAAATAAATGAAAATGGGTACTTTTAAAGGACGAATTCAAAATTTGGATAGCGAACCGTGAATTTCAATTAAAGTGGATACCATTTTGAACGATCTCTCTTTGATGAAACTAGAGGAGAACCATCGCGCGTTACGCTTTATTAATAATTAATATATTAGAATTATGTTTTTTTACGTGTTGTATCTTACATTTAAATTGAAAACAAAGAATTTTATTGAAAACTTGAAAGTCTAGTCATCTAAGAAAAATTATATGAGACAGTTAGAAATCGTTAAATACTCAATACAATAAATTTGATTATTTTTATAATATTTTATATAAATTATTTTAAAAATAATTATTTATATGTTCATATTCATTTTTACAAGGATATCATAATTATATGGATCTCATTGTAATAAATAAAAGTAAATATCAAATGACCTTATTAGTCTCACTAATTATACATAAAATGTTCTCATTTAACAATTAGTCGGTTTAAAACAAGATTTTGCCATGTATAAATAAATAAATAAATAATATGTTTACATATTTTTATCAGTAGTACTTTGTCAATGTATTAAAAATCTGAAGATTTTGTTATTTCAGATTAAGTGATTCTTTAAATTTCTTCAGTGATATAGAGAGAGAGAGAGAGAGAGAGAGAATAGGGATCAAGTGAGACAACACATCTTATGTGAGACAGTCTGCTTATGTGAGACAAAATCCTAACCCTTCAAATAAGATGATCCAAGAGCCTACATTTAATAAACCAAAATTACGTTTTCCAAAATAACAAATTCGTCCTTTGTAAAATTACCATCTGTTCAAAATTTCTCTCAATGACGGTGAGCTCTCCTCCGCCATCCTCCACCATCCTCCACCGCCCAACGACGATCAGCTACTCTGCCCTCCTTCTTTCTGCTCCGCCCTCCTTCGCCGGCCAACGACGGTGAGCTCCTCCTCCGTTCTCCATTCTGCTCTGCCTTTCTCCGCCCTTCTTCGCCTTTGATATCTAATTTCTTCGCCCTACTCCGCCACTGACCTCTCCCAATCTTTCTCGGCACTGACCGCCAGCAGGTTGATTTGCTCGTCAGGATTAAGAGGGAGAGGCAGAGTGAACTTCAAGGTTTGTTGGAACATCGCCCGGTCACTAACTTTACTCATCACAATCGAATTCATCTGAGTTACTTGCTATGGATGGCTTTTGTTTGAATGTGAGCTGTAGATTGGTACTTTATGGGATGTAGAATTTTTTATTGTGTTTATAGATGTGTGTCATATTTTCCAACTTTTACATTTTGCTATTAAGCTGAATATAAATATTTTATAGATGCAATCGTGTAAAGTCAATTAGACAGAAAATTAGTTGAGAAAGAGAGCGAATATCAGAGCATAACTAGCCATGATAGATTTGTACAATTTGTCAACTCTTCTCTTCGTGAACTTGTAGATTTGGCTCTTACGTCTGCTTAACATGCTGGGGAGATTCTAACATGTTCTATGCTAACGCGCTGAGTTACATTTCTTGTAAAATCTAATTAAAATCACATTCTTAAAATAAGGATTGTTGCTTGCCTTGGTTAGACGTAGTTGCCTGCATTAGAGGTATGAATGTTTGGTTCTTGTTGTTGACACCTATTTTATGACAGCTTGTAAGTTTAGTCACTTAATGTTCATCTGAAGAAGCTTATGTATGTTGCAACGGCATAATTTATATGTTGTATGCATGAAGAACAAAATTTCTTTTTGTCTGAAATATAAATTTTAGTACATTGGTAGTAACAACATACATTTTGTTTCTTTACACTTTGTCTGAAGTTTAATCACGCCTACTATGATGTAAAAATGTTGTTTTTTTATTGTTCTTGCCTATAGTGGAGTCATGAATGCACTAAATATTGTTGCAACTCAATAAATTTTACCTGCTCGGAAGTATGTTGTAATTCTGTCATTTATGTGGTTCTTACAGTGGTGGAAGACTAATCTTGTTACTCAGGCTTTAGCAAATAAGACTGAGATGGATCAAGAAAAGTTGTCAAAGTTAATTGAAGCTTCATTTGTTAGTCTGTTCGTCCTTGGATTGTTGATCTTGTTGAAGCATGAGGAGTGGCTGTATAGTCCTTTCTCACAATAGGAGCTGTTGGAGGTATATTTTCCTCCAATTCAAGTCATATTTCCATTTTCCTGGTTGGTTGAAATTATTCCAAGTCCCTCACAGAAGAGTCAATTATGGTTTCTTCTCTGAGATATAAAAAAAGTGAACATAACGATCAGATGTTTATTTTTACGACGAGCAGCAGTTTCTTCAATTTTTTGGCCTAATTCCATTTTCTTGATCATACTTGGCAGAAGCGAAAACCAAAGATTCCATTTGTATTGAGGTATTTTTGTTAAATTCTATTTTTTAAGCTCATCGTCACGTGGTATTGTGTTACAATGGTCCTATCCGATTGTAGCAGATTGATGTTATTGTTCTTTGCTACTATTAAGTTTTGTCATTAGTATATTGATGGCTCAGCAGATGAATCGAAACTATGAACTGCATTACTACATTGTTTTGGCCAAGAAGTACAAATCAAGTGATTTCTGTAACACTTCTATTACCATGAAGTTGTTTTTCGTGATGTTTTCTTACATGTCTTATGATTTTGCAGGATCCCCGAAATGTTAGCACTGCATCATGACATGCCCTCCAATTTGAAAGTAGTTGGCACCAAATTAAAAGACTTAATAGAGGTATACATTTTACTCCCCTGCTCTAAATTTACATTTATGGGTATTGTTTAGGAATCATCGTTTAGTTTTCAATAAAATACATGTTTCCATATAAGCAATCAATTGGAACAATCGTATCGCTGTCTTAGAATAATATGTGAATGTTACTATGAAGGTGTTTACTACCTCCCTGAAAATGAGAAGTGTGGTGGTTGAGCTCTGCAACACGATCGTCATGTGTGGGGCTCGGCTTGTTGCCTCGGGAATCTACGATGTCCTTAAGAAAATGAGCTGGGATAGCACTACAGGTGCAAAGCCGAAGAAAATTGTGATAACTATGGATGACGGGCTATACGAGCACAACACCGAGTACAGGAAGTGCTTGGAGATCACCCTAAGGGATTTTCTCGGGGCCGATATGGAGAACACCATAACGTTCGAGCACTCCAACGACAGATCAGTAATCAGGGTAGCCGTTCTTGCTGCATCCCACTCCCAATACCTTGAAGATAGATCCTAATGATTCTCAAAAGAGTAATCTTTTTTAGCTTTAGAACATCCTTAATGTGGGGGATTAATAAAGGCCATTGTTTTCCAATATAGAATGAATTAATATAGAATGAATTAGATGTGTTTTGGTCCTTTTGGGATCCTACATCTATGATTTTAGATGTAAAAAAAGAGGATCTGGGATTCTGGGGTGCCATTTTCTCCTTTAGGTATCCAGCTAATATAAATATTGTAATTGTGGGTGCTTGAAATATAACTAGTAGGTGTTTCAATCGTCATTTGTACGTGCTTCAAATGTAACTAGTATGTACCTTTTTTATAACTTATGTGTGCTACGAAAATAACTTTGTGCTTATAGTATATCTTGTAGGTGCTTCAATAATTGCTTGTAAGTGCTTCAATACTAATCTATATGTGCTTCTTTTATAACTTACGTGTGCTACGAAAATAACTTGGTGCTTACAGTATATCTCGTAGGTGCTTCAATCATTGCTTATAAGTGTTTCATTTGTAATCTATATGTGCTTTTTTTATAACATACTTGTGCTACGAAAATAAATTGGTGCTTATAGTACACCTCGTAGGTACTTCAATTGTAATCTATACGTGCTTCTTTTATAAATTACGTGTGCTACGAAAATAACTTGGTGCTTATAGTATATCTCGTACGTGCTTCAATCATTGCTTGTAAGTGTTTCAAATGTAATATATTGTGCTTCTTTTATAACATATTTGTGCTACAAAAATAAATTGGTGCTTATAGTATACCTCATAGGTGCTTCAATCGTTGCTGGTAAGTGCTTCAGATGTAACTAGTATGTGTGTTGTCATTATAATTTAAACACAAACTTGCACGTAATTCTTAAAATACCAAAACCCCATTTTCAAGCACTTATGCACAATTTTTAAAGCACCAAAAGTATCATTTTCAAACACCTACACTTTTAACTTAAAGCACCTACACACGTAACTTGAAACACTTACGCTTTATGCTTAATAAAATTTTAAAAAAATTACATGAAATTCTTAAAGCACCGAAAATACTATTTTCAAGCTCCCACACCTTTAACTTACAACACCTACAAACATTAATATAAGCACCTATGCTCAATAAAATTTTAATCATTTTATTAAGCATAAAGCGTAAGTGTTTTAGAACACTCATTTTTATAAGAAATAATTAAACTTACATGAAAATTCAGAACCCTCATTTTCAAGCACCTACAAACAAAAGTAAAAGCACATACGCACTACGCTAAATACAATTTAAACTAATAATCAAACTTGCACGAAATTTTAAAAGCACCAAAAATACCATTTTGAAGCAGCAACACCTTTAACTTAAAGCACCCACAAATAAAAATAGAAGCACCTACACTCTACGCTAAAAGCACTTATAAGAAATAATTAAACTTGAATGAAAATATTTGAACACTCATATTCAAGCACCCACATTTGTAATTTAAAGCACCTATAAACAAAAGTAGAAGAACCTACACTCTACGCTAATAACACCTACAAGCATTAATAGAAGCACCTACACTCAATAAAAAAATAAACAAACTTGCCAAAATTATTGAAGCACCGAAAATACAATTGACAAGCACCCACACCCTTAAATTAAAATACCGAAAATACTATTTTTTAAGCACCGACACAATTAACTTAAAGCACCTACAAGTTTCACTTTTGATCTCTTTTGATTCGAATATACATTTGGGATAGTTTTCTCAACGTGTGATGTGGGGAAGCAACACCCACCAAATGATGCAGAGTGACCAATAACGGGTAACCTCCACATGTACGGTAGTAGAATCTTGGTTGCTTTTGATCTATTAAGATCCAAATAATTGTTATGACCCGAATACAATTCTTATAACTTGCAAAAGTGACCCGCGAAATTAGCTTCAGAGTAATTAAATTAACAATTCAATAATAAATTAGAGCCATTAGATTGAATGATTCAATGGTTAAGATGGTTGTCTCACATAACATGGTTGTCTCACATAAATGGGATGCCTCACTTGAACCCTCCCCTATATATATAATAGTTCTGTCAATATTCAAATAAGACTGATGCAATGAGAATTGAAAAGGAATAGTTAGGTGTGGAATAGAAGTGTAATGCTAATGCTAATGTTTGGTATAATAGTTCTGTCAATATTCAAATAAGGCTGATGCAATGAGAATTGAAAAGACATAGTTAGGTGTGGAATAGAAGTGTAATGCTAATGTTTGGTAGAATTCGGGCAGAGGATTTTGTGGTCGTCCTTTCTTCCTTCCTATGTATTCCCCCGTGCCACCTCAAATCGGAAGAATTTTTTTACGTTTATCAAAAAAATTATGTTTAATCATTAATATGTTTAACAACATATGATAATGGCAAATAAATATTTAATATTTAGAAATTACTTGTTACGATGAATCCAAACATATAACATATGATAATATTATTGTTTATACATTCATTCAAATATGTAGTAAAAAATTAAACAATTAATAATGACATAAACTAAATTGTGCAGTTTGAGATGGAAAAGTAGGCACTCCCTCTGTCCCCTTTTTAATGTCTCACCACCCAAAAAGCGCTTTAATTTGTTTTGCTTTAATTTTAATTGGAAAATCCAACTTCAGGGGTATAAGCTGACCCACTTCTTGTTTTGATTAGCAAGACCAAATTTGCGCCTGCAAAGTAAGTATTCCCACCAAAAATTTGATACATGGCCTACCTAATGAGTTTTAGAGGGAAAATGAAAAGTCAAAAGAGTATTTCATAACCAACAAAATCTCAGTTGTACATTTACTACCTAAAGATATGTACTTTGGAAAAAAAGAAGTATTTCTTGCACTAAAAAAACAAATTTGAAGTCCTGAAAAGTAGCACACTCAGTCGTCAATTACAGGGCCTCATTCCTGTACAAACCAAGGAAAGGTTCTCTCTAGTTGTGGCCTTTTCAGTTTTCTTTCACTAGCATATACATTGTACGACATGGTTGAAACTCGGCTCATTGACGAGCAACGGCAGTACATGGTGGAGTGGCTTATTCAGCAGTGGATAAGGCGTAATGGGGGTAGGGGCACCAAGATAAAAGATGCAGCCGCAAGATGGGGTGTTTGTCAAAGAACGGTGGGAAGAATATGGGCTAAAGCACATCAACAACAAGCGTCTGGGTTTCCTATCAATGTGTCCATGAAAATACGGGGCAAACGAGGGCGTCTTGGTCTGCAATTCAACAATGAAGAAATCAGCGCAGTTCCCTTCTTAAAAAGAGGTACAATCCGTACTCTAGTTGTAGCAATTCACATGAATAAGAGCACATTGCATAGGTTCATACAAAAAGGAATGCTACGCAGCCACAGTAATGCCATAAAGGCAACTTTAAGTGAGTCAAATTTATTCTCTAGGCTAAACTGGTCTCTTTCTAAGCTGCAATACAATCATACAAATGGTACATCGAGTTTCAAAAACATGTATCATGTTGTACACATTGATGAGAAGTGGTTTTATCTTACTCGAAATAAAGTGAACTACTATTTACTTCCTGGTGAGAGAGAGCCGACTAGAACTTTACAAACAAAAGAGAGGATAGAAAAGATCATGTTCCTATGTGCAGTTGCAAGACCCATTCTAGGGGAAAATGGAGATGTGATTTTTGATGGAAAAATATGGATGTTCCCATTAACTACCATATTACCAGCCAAGAATAAGTCAAAAAATATACCTGCATGTACATTCTTAACCAAACCAATCGATTCGATAAACCGGGATGTCAGCAGGTAATTCATGGTTCGTCACATAGTTCCATCTATCAAGAGAGTTTGGCCAGCAAATTGCAGGAAAAGGATAGAAATACAACAAGACAATGCTCCATCACATATCCTATACAATGATTTTTTTTTACTAATGTTGCGTCATCAGATTGCTTCAACATTTTCATCAACTGTCAGCCATCTAACTCCCCTGACCTAAATATCCTACACTTGGGATTTTTAGAGCAATTCAATCTCTATGGGTTCAGAAATCGGCATATAAAGTGAATGAGCTGGTTGCAGCAGTTCATGATGCTTACGAAGAATTAGATTCTTATACACTGAACAAGGTATTTCTCTCTACAAAACTGCATGATCGAAATTATGAAGACAAAAGGATGGAATGATTATAGAGTGCCCCACATGCACAAAGACCGATTGACTCAACAAGGGATCGTACCGGTTGACCTCACAGCTGACCTAGACACTGTTAAGGGAGCATTGCAACACCTAATAATACACGGTTATGAACGAAACAATAGTATGTTGGAATGAAATACACAACTGACACTGGATTTCACTGTTGGGTTAGTTTGAGGTTTTCGTTATATGGCACTGGCTGAAGTTTAATTTTTGGATGCTTAGAATAGTAAACATTTTTTGGTGTAGAATAAAGTTTACAATTAAACTTCAGTGTAACTGCAATGTTCCTGTAATGAAGGCCTTTCTTTTCTACTATATGAGAATTTAGTGTAAAAAGTCAGTGAACAACGCATGTTAAACTTGTACCCTAACATTGGCAGGTGCATCGAAGAAGATGATATGCAAGATGAAACAAATAAGAACACCCTAGCAAAGACTCTAACATCAGCAGGTCTTCGGTTACTAAAAATGTCAAGGAAAGGCAATTAAGAGCACCCTAGCAAACACCCTAACACCAACATGTATTTTCTTGCAGAGAGTAAAGTATTAAGTAGCTTTATTTTTTTAAGAATCTCTTAGTTTAGCAGCCCACTTGTTCAATTGCACAGACATCGATATCCAATTTTTCTTGTACTTGATGCATTACAAACATGTACCATGTGAATGAGTTATAATACAATAGTAAGGAAGTAAAATGGAAGAGTTGCCAAAAAAAAATAGATCGGCAAAACTTGAAAATGCATATTATATAATAACAAACAACATGCTCTCAGAAGCTGTAATATGAATATGAAACTGTAAAATTCATTTCAAACTACTGCAAAAAATTAGAACACGTAATGATGAACATGATGTTTCTTCTGGATGCACATTATTTTAACAGAAAATCATGTTTGCATGCAGTTCATATTGCCATCATGTAAATTACACAATAAGAAATGGTGACAAACCAGCCAATGACAAATTAGTCCAATGATTTCATATATATTAGATGCAATGGAAATAATAGCTTAATGACAAACCAGACGACGTAGAAGGTGCTCTATAATTAAGGGATGTAATTATTGACTCCAATAGTAAAATGGCAAGATTTCTTCCTACACCAAGCTAAAAAGAAGGAGGAATAACTTCAAAGAAAGAAGCATACAAAGAAATTTATACCCTGCCTTATTCCTCACATATTTTCACATATTGTCACTAAAACTACTGCAATGAAATATATAGTGAGAAAGAGTTAAACGATACCAAAACAGCAAGATGCACTAGAAACTAAAACAATAAAGAAGCACACCAAAGAATGTCTACTGACATTCCACTCATATTATGCCCTTTCTCTTGAGTCGGACTTCCTGAAGCTACAATGATCAACCATATCAACATTTTTATAAACAGTATGATCAGCATTATCATGAGTATTATCACCATGATTATCAGCATTATGGTCTGCATTAATCTCAGTATTATCAGCATTATTATCAGTACTATTCTCGGAGCAATATTATCAGCATTCACAGCCAGAATGATAACTGGTAGCTAAAATCATCGCACGACATACATGTGCGCTATACAAAGAGAACGAAGGTGCCATTTTCTTCCTTCGATTTATTGCGATCATCACCTGTGGCAAACACAAGGCTATCTAAACATTAACGAACCTCGTGGCATCCATGTCTCACGAACAAATCCACTCACTTCTGGCTGCGGAAGGCTGTGTTAATGCCTAAAACCGTAAGGCAATTCCTTTTCTGAACCAACTCGGCCATCCTAAGGTATCCCGTTATATGAGCAACACAGTCAATGTTAAAATACCTCACAACTTTGATAATAACTCACACTCGACTAGTTTTAATCAATAAAAAGGTAATACCTTCAAAATGTATAACTGGGTAAGACATACCCTATCCTTAGTGGAACACCCGTCGTTCTTAGTGGAACACAGTAAAGAAGGACAATGGGCTGTCTGGTCCTCAACACTACCAGTCCATTCCCCGGAGCCCGATGATTGAGGTTTCCTGTCACACAGACTTTCAAGCACCACTTCCAACCACGGGGTGTTGTCTTCGACGACTGAATCTGTCGCGTCGGAGACTTTGAAAGCTTCAAAGTCATTCCGAGTTTCAGCAGGGTGCTCCACGGGAGTCCCATCCACGAACGAATCTTCTTCAGTGAGTGGAAATTCATATTGGAAATCACCCAGGAACGTTTCAGCCAGAAAGGAATAACTGGGACTTTTTTTGTTTCTGATCTGAGATGGCTTATTATCTATGTCGGGAATCTAGATATTAGGCCATTTTGGGTGGTGATGAACTAGGGTTTAAGAAGATGAATGGTAACAAGGTTAAAAGTTTGTCTCTAAAGATAAATATCAGGGAGAGGTTGGGATGGTTGAGTGAATTATTGAGTTTTGGTGTATATTATAATGAGGGAAGGCGGGAGATATGAGTAAAATAGGGGGGAAGGGTTTTCAGTAAATTGAAGGTAGTTTGGACTGATAGTATGTTTTTAATTTTATTTACTAAGCTAGTGGTTTGAGTAAATATTAAAATAAATGAAGGGTATAGTTCATAATTGCTTCAATATTTCTTTGCCAAATTAGGAATAAAAGAGAGGTGAGACACTAAAATAGGGACACCAAATTTAGTAAGTAAAATAGAAATAGAGGGATGGAGGGAATATTTATTTGAAAAAATTAATATTGTATTATATAATATAAGTTAAAATAAGTAATAATGTGAATTTGAATGTGAAAATATAAAAGCATAATATAGACGACCTTTCTATAAATTATGAAAAGATCAAGGTTTAAATAGAAAATTAG
>JAULKK010292307.1:0-13240 GCA_032355705.1 Rubia peregrina
ACTCGCTTCGTTATGGTGCATTGGAGGTCAGTGCCTCATTCAGCACGGAACGAACAGGCAACCGCAACGTCACCTATAGTGCCCCTTCATAAGAAGGACACCCGACCTGAAAGTAGGAAAGTATACCGATTAAACACTCTTCACACCATTATCATACTTTACCCTATCCTTGCACAACCAAACAAAGCCTTGAAACTAATCCACCTAGGCGCGTCTGTTGGTTGTACAACCTAGTTTTTCCCTAGAGCCAAGTCGTCACGAGTATAGGTTTCTCCCCACATCGGTTCCCCTCGACCATCACAAAAGATGGCCTAATAGATGGAGTTCATCGTTACCTCCACCTCGTCGTTTTCTAATACAATATGCCAATCCTATCAAACATAAGTAAGAAGATTAATAACCATACATAGGGCGTAGGAACTATTATAACATAGAATAGTCAAATCTTCACACTCACACCTCGTATGAGCTTTCTTAGAAAATCCCGTAAGAAACGTTAACCCAGCGCGAGCCACATGGAAGTGAGGTGACTCCTCCAAACAACCCATCCAAGAAGGATTATTACCAAACCAATAAGGTCTTAAACACAGAATCCAACCACCCCAGAGTCACACACCATGTTTATCATAGGAAGCCTACACCTTACACACATTCTTAACAAATTCAGTTACAACATGATACACAAAACACATATAACAGACCCACTATAAAACTAATCACAGACAAACTATAATTGATGATATCTCCCAATACGGTTGCCTTTATATAGAGATAATATGCACATAGGAAGTGCAAATAGCATTTAGTTAGTACCTAAAAAGCTATGATTTTGCGCCACCTATAACCACCCACTCCCTATCATAGCCTTGGAAAATGAAAAGTTAAACACCATTACCTGGACAATGTGAATCGAGTCTCCCACGTGCCATACTCATCCTTCAAGCCCAAAACCCAAGCCCGTGATTAGACTACACAGCAACCACTTTGACACATTCTTACAACATTACCTAACCTACTGGACACGACATAAGTAAGAAAATCACCTACAAATTTACTCATTTGGACATACACTCATCCTCATGACAAAGGCACCGAGAGTACCACAACTTCTCATACCTCTAGTAAATCTCCAACATCATGTAAAAGCGGATACATGTTTCTCTCTTTGCCTGTCTAACACACAACATCGAAAAGAATACTATGGCTTCACATACGACTTGAAAACCATAAACCTTGCGACACAAGTAGAAATCCAATTCATCATGGCAAAACCACTTATCTCACAGGGATAGGGAGAACGATGCAGCTTCGTATATACCTGGAACATCACCTATCTCGTGACATAAGCACAACTCCGACCCATCTCTCACCCAACACATACACATCCCCTCTTACACCCACCACCCTTAATCCACACCCCATTAAAAAAACCATAACCCAAATGCTAAAATAAATATAAAAACACACATCAATCAGACCACTTTTAATACATTAAAAATGAACCCATAGGAACAAAGTTAGCTCGAGATAAAAACTAGTTGAAGTAACTTAGGTGACCCACAGTCCATCACACTTATGGAAAATTACCATACTTCACACTGCACAAGCAAGCAACTATATCACCGGTCATCGCCTAACCCAAACCTAGTCAATCACAACCAGTATCATTTCAGATAGAACCAAAACATAAAATACTCGTAGCATAGTATCACCAACAGAATAGCCAAACAGTCCCCGGAATAGGCACACATATGCCCTTTGTGTAGAATTAAGATATAAACATGTAACATTTGGGAAACATTTACACATTGACAATTAGTCGCAAAAAAAGGCTAGAGACAGACCTAAACCCCAGGTGAAAATTCTTAATCAAATAGGAAACAAGCAAAACTCCTAGGGAATATTATCCTCACCGATCAAGACCTACGACGTAGAATAAAATTATAGTCTGACTAATCTATCCACATATTTATTAGGCAAACTCAATATATACAACATTCTAACATTTTCTTGGCAGTACGCATCAACCCTCAATTCTCGTGGTAGCAATACCCTTATGTACGCAACACCCAAGTACATTGGCCCTTGTAGTCGCAGTTAGGTTACATGTAGTCGCATCACCTGAACATCCATAACCCAAACATTTTCAACAACCCTAGCTAACCACGTAAGAAGCCCACACACACCAACAACACATAAAGCCTAAAAAACCATGCAAGCAGACCTCCACACCCATAGAACACGCAAACACGAATATATATTGATAACTCTCAAAAGTTACACACAAAATTGTGTGTGTTTCCAAAAAGGTTACACAACTTCTCCAGCCTACACTGGGGATAATTAATACCCCCGGGCACTAGACCTATTAGGAAAATCACCCCCTCTTTGGCCATAACCACGCAGATGCCATTCTCCGTACAACATGAAGCCATGGAGCCACCACCAGTCAATGCTCTAAGCTTAGCTCACAAAGCAGAGTTTACATTATCATTCTCCTTACAAAGTACGCGCAGTGGGTCAACTCCATTCCCAAATAGCCAACGTTTGGAGCGAGATCAAGCACAATATCACCATTCTATTAAATCACAACCACATTAGATGAACAAGTAAAATTCACAATACACGAAATTAGGATAGTTACACACCTCCATAACATAACCGATAACATTGGCGGATTTAAAACTGCCTTGCCACCTTCGAAGGGTCATCCTTCAATTAGCTTTGCCCTTAGCAGGAGCATTATCCCCCGTACCATCCTTACCCAAACAATCATTTTTTTTAGTAAGGAGAAGGTCTTTGGGGCACTACCCTTGCAATAACTGCCAGATGCACCCGATCCCTGATCAGGGGGCAACAATTCCGCTAAATGGCAAAAATTCACAACTGCACAGATAAGCACAAATTATATTTACATAATGAAGATAATAACACTCCAAATCTAAGTTAAGTTTCATACCCCGCCGTTTCTCAACCCACTCTACCCACATTGCATGAGCCACCACCTCCCTCATCGGGCCTAACTTCTTTCTCCACTTTAATTCCATGTCCAATAAAAGTTCATCCTTCCACAATCGCATTTGATTGCTACCACATCACTTCACATACAAAAATTCATCCTCCAAGCTCCCATAGTAGACTAGAACCCCCTACACGATATCAACCTTTGGCATCGTAGGTTCAAATGACACCCAACTCTCTGTGTAAGACATCATACAAAGACATTAATATGCACATAAGAACTGCACACTGAACTCCTGCTTAACCTCGCGACACACTTGCTGGAAGCCTACCAATATGGCTACCCCCCGCTGATGCAACTGAGCTAGGGCTACCCCATAAGCCCCCGACATGCTCTGAAAGTAGTCTGGTACAGGAAGGGTTAGCCATACCACAACCGACAAGCATAAGCACTGAACATACCCCGATGAGCCCTCATCACGCTTTCACCTTCGCTAGGAGCTTTGAGCTGACAAGTAGATAAGCAAGAATGTTTGCTAACTAGCACGGCCACATTATTTAGAGTAAGAACGTTATCACCACCAACTCTTTCCATATTAAACCACGATGTGCAAAAGTGCATAGCTATTAGAATACCCCTCCAGGTACGAGGGAGTTCAGACTATTAATCATCCTTTAGTAACTACTTAATGCACTAATGCTAACAGCGCCCCGTGGCCTTTTTTTACAATTTCAAGTCACCTATAAATGCTCGTGACATTAGTAACTCTAAGATAAATAAATAAACAGATTGATTGCACTTCCCCATATATCTTCACCCGAGAATCCGCCCTTCACTTTGCCGCCAAACTTTACCACTACCTCACAAAATGTTCCATATTCACCTTTTTTTTTAAATTTTGGTCATAATTACACATGTCTGCTTCCAATAAAAACTATGCCACCTTAGTTCATTATGCCCCTTGGCTAGGGGGGCTTATGATATACACCTCCCTGAGCCACACTACGCCAAAAGGTTAAACCTCGTGACCGACGAACTGAGTAAGAAAACTACAAGTGCAACTCGCAGCGCACTGGATAAACCTCACCTCGAGAAAGAAGACACTCAACACTCATGATAACCCCCTCAAGGCCACGACTTAATAATGATAGAAGCAACGTGGACCACGATCAGTGGGATCATGCAGTACGCAACTATAAATAGAGGTTCAGAGCAAAAAGATAGGTAATGTCATTGTCCCCTAGAAGATAGACTACAAACCAACACACTGACTTAAGCATTGGAGCTGGATCCCGAGGACTTCCCCGAGACCTTGTTTTGCAGGACGATCAAGCAAACACACAATCCCACACCGATTGTGGATATTATGTTGGTTCGAGAGGATTCCTCCGCATTAAAAGGGTATTTTGATCTTTTCAATGAATTGATATGGACAATTATTGACCTCGATTTCAGATAAAAAGAGAGACATCTACACTAAAAAAACATTTATCAAAGAACCGAAATATATATGATCACTTAATTCTTCATCAAATTTCAAATCATTAAAAAATCTACTTCAGTCACTTGACTAACAAAGCCCTTACTTCCCGTTTTTGTTTCTTTAGGCTGCCGATGACACAAAATGAACCTTTAATGGCGAGTGTTGCTATTTCACGTCATGTATTTTACTGTATACGCCCTGTATATATACCTTATAAATATGAAATGTATAAAAATGAAAATAAAAAATGAAAAATTCAACTAAAAAGTTTAATTTAAAATTTAAAAAAACATGAATTATTAGTGGTGGCAGGGCAGCGGCTGCCTCCGACGACTTTCCTGCTGTGGTCAATTTCGGGCCAATTTCTATCCAATTTTCGATCAGATTTCAGCCAATTTCTAGCTAAACTCCGGCACGGTCCGATGAAATTTCGGAGGGTGATGGTTCTCATATGTGGTTCTCATCGATCCAAGTGCGATGTCACAAAACCAAATGCGAGCCGTATGATGAGAGGCATGTGATGAGAGTCACAAATACAAATTTTTGGATGCAAACCATGTGATGAGAGCAAGTACAAATTTTTGAATGAGACCCATGCGATGAGAGTCACAAGTACAAATTTTTGGATAAGAGCCATGCGATGAGAGCCACAAGTACAAATTTTCAGATGAGAATCATGCGATCAAAGTCACAAGTACAAATTTTTGGATGAGAACCATGTGATGAGAGACATAAGTACAAATTTTCGTATGAGAACCATGAGATAAGAACCACAAGTACAAATTATAGGATGAGAACCATGTGATGAGAACCCCAGTACAAATTTCCATATGAGAGCAACAAGTACAAATTTTCGGATGAGAGTCATCGTCAGCTGGAATTTCACCAGAGTTTGGCTGGAAAGTCGTTGGAATATAATCGAAACTTGGCCGGACCATCGCTGGAAAATCACCGGACCCCCGCCAAAAAGTGGCCGGGCACCACCTTCCGTCGCCCAACTACTGCTGGCGGCCGCCACCCTACCACCACTAATAAATCATATTTTTAAATTTAAATTTAATAATATTATTTGAATTTGAATTTAAATTCAAATATAAAATTTTAATATATTTTATATTTGTAAGGTATAAATACAAGATGTATAATAAACGTGAAATATCAATCCACGTAATGGCTTGGTAGTCGGTACATCGAATAGCGTTTACAACGACTGCTCTATCAGTCTCTTAGCAGCAACAGAAGCTGAAGTAGGTTGTGGCTGTGTACCAAAAATGATCATAATTTGGTCAATGATTACTGGGCGGCCATTGTCGACGGTGATTTTGGCCCATCTTCGGCCGTTGTCGACGTGTGCCGCCGCGGTTGAAGCTGAAAGAAGCATACGAGAAGGTCCCAGAAATAATTGGTCCGGAAACGACATCAAATCCATTTATGATTTGCCCCTCCTAGATCTCCTCTTCCATGGGGGCTGTTTTTGCATCATAACTGTGTTCTCTTTCAGTGCATTCCTCATTCGTAATTTCTCTTGGCGATGATATCGAGGACTTTTATTTATATAACTCTGTTTAGTTAATTAGGAGCGTAGGGTTTCATAATGCTTCTCAGTTAAATGATTGACAAGTAATGTATCTGGCTTTATTGAGTGGTTTATCTTAATAAATTGTCAATTCGGGTTGCCGCTATTGAGTCCATGTCACATTGTGTCCTATGCATACATGTCTCATAACTGTACTTCCTCAGTCCCACAGTTAACTTCCTAGTACTCCCTCCGGTTCTTTAGTATTGACACCTTTTTTTACCCATTTTTCTCAAGGCGTGTTTGACCATAAATTTTATATAGTATATAAACAATAAAATTACCGTATGAGATACTTTTAGATTCTCCGTAACATGTGGTAACTGAATATCAAATTTTTATTTACCGTTATTATATAAAACTAAAGTTATCGATGGTCAAACATACCTAAAAAAGTTGTGGTCAAACGGTGCCAATGTTAGTGAACCGGGGGGAGTATAATTATTTTGACAAGCATGTATCTTTTCATAATCCATGTGCATCAGACATAGTACCTTCTTCGTCTCATAGACCATTTCAGGTAGTCTATTCCTAACCGGAAGCATTTCTTTCAACAATTTCAAGAAATCGGAGAACCCGACATCACAGTAGGAATACTTAGCTTTCACATTCATCAATTGCAACGTAGCCTTCAATAGTGTCATTCCTTTAGGTCATCCATCGTATAGAAGTGTCTCATTATGTCCGTGCAAGGTTGAAAGTCTTTTTGGATTGCCACTGTAGTTCTTGACAATCTCCCTAACTAACCCATTCAACCTATCATCATTCTCAGCCTCATCTTCATTTCTAGTATGCTTATCCATATTCTCCCTACGCCAAAACCAAAATTTGTAAGTTGGATCAAAACCTTATATAAATAGGACATCCTTCAAATTAGTTGCATCTCATGGATAGCGGTGTTCTGACACTTCTTGCAAGTACAATATACTTACGAGAAATTATTCTTCCCGCCATTTGCGAAGACATATTTAATGAAGTTAGCTATGAAATATTTATACTCCCCACTTGTTTGATCTTCATCAAAACAATGAGTTTTATCCATAGACATTCCTACAATACAACAATAAAACAATAAGTACACATTCTTCAATTAGGGTCCCATCTTAGCAAAAAATACATACACTTACATTAATTGAATTCATGGATTCCATGCATATACATATTAATTAGAGAAACACACACACACACACACACATATATGAATTACATATATATACACACACACACACACTCACATACATATGTGTCAATACAACCTTAGTTAATTATCACACTAGCGTAGGATAGGGGTATTAAAGGCGGTTATATTAGACCAGAGAAGTCACTTTTAAGGTGACTTCTCAGATCCTGACTTTGATCATTTTTTTATCAAAGTCGGTTTCGAGAATCGCCTTTGTTGGACGTTAGAAGGCATATTTTGGCACCTTTGATTAAACTTTATAACCGCTTCTTTTCCTTCCTAACATAAAACCTTAACCATTCCCTTGGTTGATTACTATATTTCTAGTACCAAAAGTGTAATTAGGTTCCAGTACCTAGACTCACTCGGAGGGGGAAACATGTCTTCCTCCATCGTGTGCTAATTCAAACAATCTGGTTTTTTAGTCGCAGAAAATGCATTTTTGATTGTTTTTTTCCAAAATCGTAAGAACATGCCTTGCATCTGTCATAGGTGCAGGTTCCAAATTTGGAACAATGGTTCCAGTACTAGAACCATGGTTGAGGTTCCTCTATCATATTGTGTTTCTGATCCTGAACTAGAAAATGAGCTGAGTTTTTTAATTTTATTTTTAAACTCTAATGTTCCGAGCTCGTAAATGGATTTGTGTAGGACGGCTATGGACTCAGAGGTGAGGATCATTCTTTAATAAAAGCAAGTGCATGGATATGTCTGTCTTCCGATTTCGGAAGTAAATTTGGGTGAGGTGGTAAAAATACATTTTGTAGATAAAACACCATACATTTTCCTTAAAACTTGAGTATAATTTCCAAATTCACATCGTACATTGTCAGATCTTACAAAAATATATAGATACCACTAAGCTAGCAATTATCTATACATAGGAATAGAAATCACGTAGATCTTATTCCACAAAATACATCTAAATATTGAACCATTCCTAACACTCAATCACATGATTGTAGTTTCATAAAAAATCTATAAACAAAGCTAATGAAGCAAGTATCTATATATAGGAATAGAAAACATTCAAATTCTATTCTGCACAATACATGCCCCAAGATTCGACAAATATGTTAAGGTACCACATTAGGTGATCCATGCGTCGTGGATCGGGCATGAAATAGATGTCTCGCCAAACAATTTCTTACGCTGTTGATATCATCTTGTGAATATGGCTTACAATCCTTTGGAAAAATTTGTGTCCATAATAGAAATGGTCATCCATTAAGTAGTGAGTTGAAGATGAAAATTGACATATTTATTAAGAACATACTCATTTTATCCATTTCCAGGTAATCCAATCGTAATTTCATAATGCACTCTGCTACATATAACATTACATAGTACCCACACTCCCATGTTTGTGCTTGTCTCTTGTACTAATATTTGGAGAAGTGTATGTGAATAAAATATGAAGAAGCACAATTTTTTGTTAATTGAATAATGAATGTGATACCTTGATTTAGTATACGCGTAATCCCTTTATTATATTTGACCAGTGAATGAACTCTTCAAAATATAAACAAAAGTGTTTGATGGTTGAAAGAGTAATAGATCAATCCAACATATGAACTTGTTGGCGGGAACAATCCAAATTAATCTCCAATGATCACTACACACAGACATGTATTTAAAAAAAAGTAAAATTCAAAATAAGACATTGAATGACATGTGAGACAATTTAAAAATTGAGAACATCACCTTTCAATGTAAGGCGCTATGAAAAATTTATTATCTGTTTGGCCGATGCTTTTACAGACATAATCGATTCGGTCTTGCTTTTAACTCCTAATCCTTTGGGTCATCAATGGACACAAATACCCAACCCATCCTTTTTCCTTTTGATTAGCAAAGAAGTATATGTACCTTATAAATACAAATAGGGACATGATTAGAGTAGATTATGTACGGAACACAAATTTACGCATGCACGTGTAGAGAAAATCAAAATTAATCTCGCACTTACAATGGAAACAGGGACATGATTGTTTGGTTGACTTGCTTGCACTTACAAAATTAATTGAGACCACTCAACAATGCAATGATGTATCGATTTCTACCAAATACCCATTCATTTCCTAAAAATGTGTACGTGGAGTTGTATTGGTGTGCATTGATCCAATTTAACAAAACATGGATGGAAGAAGTAGAAGGCTTTTCATTGGTGCCCTTTTTTGATCCGGGGTTTTGTGATGTTAACCACCAGGGTTGCTGTTTTCTTTGTCTTTGGCCGGCTGACTTTCAAATGACCGTCTTTCATAGGATCAACATAAATTAGATGGTGAGGCTAGAGAAGGATAATTCCTTAAGCGGTTCTTACCTTCCTATAATCTCTTTTGGGCATTGGTAAAGTAACACTGTCCACCATGGGTTTCTCCACTGTTAACCTTCCAATTTCCTCCCTGGTTGGAATAGAATGATGATGTCGCATCAAGGCGTAGAACATGCTATCGGTAACATTAAGTGGGGCAGCACTTTCAACAACCTCTATGAATAGTTCACATAGTTGTAAACCCTACATGATGATTAAACAATATAACATTACTAATTGAGAATGAAAAAAGGCTATTGGTATATGAACCGGTAAATTCAATTGTACCACTCTCTTTCGCAAGTTGAACCGCCTTATTCTTTTCATATTGAACCTTCTTGTTTTGTTGAGCCTTAAGGATGAGATCACACCGATCAATTTGGTCGACATCTAATGGTACAATTGATGTTCTAGCCTCTTCCTCGGTCATCCTCCAATCTATTGCCACTATAACATCTTGTTCATATTGCTCCTTTATCAACACTTGAGCCGCTAATCCATAACCACCGCGACTCTTCTGATGCAGAACTAAGTTCATCTTTGCAATCCTTTTTTTATCATCTCTCATACCCTATGAGAAATGGGCGAATGAATGTTGCATTAACACAAAAATCTTAAAAAAGATATTGGTTTTTTCGGTACTAACGTGTTTCTCATTCTCTAGAGCTCTTCTCTTATGGATCTCCCAACTCTTTGGTTTAATGTGCGTGTATGTTAGCCAAGGGCGATCACCCTTTCTATTTGAGAGATGAAATTTCTTGATAATGTGTGCTTGTGTTCTCACCATCTTTTTGATAACATATGCACGGTCCTCCTTCTTAAGTCATTCATATTCGGGGCACCTATTTCAAAAGGCCTCTATCGTTAAGCGGAAGCCTCTGGATTGGAGTTTTTGCTAAGTGATGATGAGACAATGCCAAATTTCTTCCCCAACTTATCCGAGAGTGACATTGACAAAGCGGATGAAGAAGATGATGATAACGCTTCCCTGGATAATGCCCATGAAGATGCCATTGGACGAGTAACTTTAATAGATGTTGATGGCGATGATGTTCGTGGCGGTGGAGAGGATGAAGAGGAAAATGAAGATGAGATTAACACTCAATTTATGGACATGTTTAGAGATCCTTAAATTCTTTTATAAACATATAGTTTTTTAAAAGTTAGTATTAGGTAAATCTTATTCGAACATAGTACATGAACATACGTTATTTTCTGGTGTATGTTGAACACAAGGTTTTAAAGTTATTTTGTGGTGTATGTTGAACACAAGTTTTAAACTTTTTTTTTTGTACTCAAGGTTTTGAGATTTAATATATTTTTTCCAGCTATCATTTTGAAACTATTTTGTCGAATGTCATGTGTTTCCAGTTCAAAGAGAAAAATTGAAAAGCCATTTGAGCCTAAGCACTTCCGAACTAGGAAGTTATTCTACTGTGGTATAAAAAGTTACCTGATGAAGTTCCTTATTTGGAACCATGTCCGGTGTTGTTGCCTAGTCTTTTATTACAAAAGCTTTCATATCACCAGAAGCACTTTCTCATTCGGAAATAGAAATGTATTAATAAAGGGATGAAAATCTTCCCACTGAGGAAGAAAACCTAATTTTCTATTGGAATAAAACCTAATTTTGAAAAATGATAATATATGGAGTTGATATCCTTCCTCAATCGGAAATGCCAAAATCAGCCCTTCATTACATGCGAACGACAATGCTTATGAACTCAGAGCCTCAATCCTAGAATCAGGTTAGTAAATAGTGCGAGCCTGGTTTTCTAGTGGAAGAAAACCTAATTTTGCAAAATACTAATTTATGGAGCCGAATTCCTTCCTCATTAAGAAATGCCAAATTTGACCCTTCATTATATGTACATGATAGTGCTTATGAACTCAGAGCCTCAGTTCCAGAATCAGGTTACAAATCCGGTGTGAACCTGGTTTTCTGTTGGAAGAAAATTTAATTTTTTAAAATGCTAATATGTGGAGCTAATGTGCTTCCTCATTAAGAAATGCCAAATTTGACCTTTCATTGTATGCACATGATAGTGCTTACGAACTCAAAACCCTAGTACCGGAATCAGGTTAAAAATCCGGTGCAAACCTAGTTTTTTATTTGAAGAAAACTTAATTTTGCAAAGTTTTAACATATGGAGGCAATATGCTTCCTCATTCAGAAATGCCAAATTTGGCCCTTCAATATGAACACACGAAGTAGTTCCAAACTCGTAAGATCATGGAGTATATAAAAATATGGGACTTGCCCAGAATTCCCCAATTACAAACCATAATTACACAACACATTATTCCACTTCCGAAGTCGGAAACACCAAACCATACCCCAATTTAAACTAAAATTTGTGCGGGCAAACTCTGAGAATGTCTTCATCTCAACAGGGTGGAAAGGGAGGAAAAAGGGAAGGCCAAATAGGGGACGTCAAAGTCTACCGATCCCAATGTCCAAAGAGCTCAATTTGTATGGATTGAAGCCTAAGCTAGGTACACTGAGTTACGCAGTAGTGGTAAATTTCTTTACTTTTACATGCTTGATCTTAATGTTTATCATAGCATCAGTCTAGCCGATCCCTTTCTTAAGTTTGAGGATCCGCATTTGTTGAAATTGCTAACTTTAATTGAGCCATCACACTTTGACGATGTATGTCAGTTCTATAGTAATTTGGAGGGAGGGGGTGATTTTGTAACTAAGGTTAATGGGTATGATATTAATCTTATTCCTTGGAAAATTAATGAGTTTATAGAATGTCTTTATGATCCATCCCCTCCCGGTGTCGCTAATTAATGTACCACGGGAGATCCACTAATAACCGAGGGGAGGAATGTTAGGGATCAAAGATGAACTTTGTATGTTTCTCCCGTTCCTACTACTACACTACCAATAATGGTAGATAATGGCAAGTGCCAGGGTCGTTCAAGGAGATGTTAGGAATCTAATAATTAACTAGACACATCCGTGATCGGTTCGTCAATCCAAAAACATGTTAGGAATAAACAATGTCTGTAAAACAATCATTGGGGGGAAATTTTACTAATAACTACTAGCATACAAATGATCACAAGAATTAACAATATAAACTAACTTTTGGGGAATACTTGCGTAGCATGATTAGTAACATTTCGATCATCAATTTCATCAAATACAATAACTAAATCATATTCTAGTGTTTGTGTCACGTGGTGCAGAAAATGGTAAAAACTTTTCCCTTTATGTTACATAGAGGTGAGCGTATTAAATCTTCCATCAACCATGCCTCCGTAACTAGAAGAGAGAAACAACGACAATGGTTCAATGTGCAGGTCTAATTCTCCCCCGTTCGATTATGGCTCGAGCGGAACATAAAAAATGCACTACCCCTAGGCCAACAAAGGCAAAAGAAGTATGCATTTTATCGATGTTTCTAGGACCAACATGATAATCCTAGTTTTATACTTATTCTATCTCTACCCGTAACCCTTCGAACCACATAGTCGGCTATATAGAGCATGTTCGATCATAATGATTATCAATGGTAACTTTTGTGCAAACACCCACCCAGTTCCAGAATATCCTCACCCCAAGCGCATCCAGGTTTCCTTTCCCAGGGGATAGCAATCATGCAACAACTTGCAATTGGACTTAGGTGTGTGTCAACAAAGTGTGACAATCATGCAATTCACAAGAATTATAAGAACAAGCCAATATAATAATCACAAAAAACATAGATATAGGT